>JAUBOD010000677.1:938266-958592 GCA_032353885.1 Nothura maculosa | reverse complement strand
ATCAGATATGAGAACAAATGCACAAATATCGCATAAGAGATTGTGCAACACAAATTTAGAGATTTCAAAAGGAGTTGTGAGGAAAAGGGGAATGTACTCCCTCAGCAACTAAAGAGAAGAAAATTGCAAGGACAAGACAGAATATAATGAAAATTTTCTTACGAAGTCTCATGCAGGTGAATAACTACAAATATGACTTACCTGTTGTTTATGAAATGCATACATCTGGCCACCTTCAAATCAACTAGGACAAAAACACATCTAGCCTAGATATGTCAGTAAGGCATATTGATGATGCAGTCATATATAAGTAATATAAGGAAGCCCTTTGGCTTCTAAGGCAACAGCCATCTTCAAATGCATATGCTTCCTATCAAACTATTATCAATGGTTTGCACTAATTTAAGCACAGTAAGGGAGTATTCCACCCTGTAAAGTAACTTTGAAATCAGAAATGGAACATCTGGCTACTCAATTCAAAGAAAAATGCTAACAGATAACAGTAAAATCTTGTTTTGTTTTTTTAACATGAAGCTCCTTTTTTCCCCTCTGCCCACAAAGTGTTATAAAAGTATATTTGATATGTTTGTTTCTCAATCCCACATCACATTATTTTTCTGAAATTTCTCACCTTGCTGTCCATTCTTCACGAAGCTTTTGTCGTTCCTTAAGAACTAGCAAAAGGCAACTAATGGTTTCTCTCCTTTGTTCCACAGCTTTATCTTCTTTTCCAACTTCGCAAAGGACCAGGCTGGTCTTGAAAGAAAAGTTATAAAAATTATAATCCAGAAATACCAAACAAGGGATAAAATAATAAAAAGCCCATAAGCAAATAAGGACAGTAAATCAATGGCTTTTTTATTACAGTTTCACTGCTGACAAATCAATACTGTAAATGATGATCAAAATGTCCACCATATATTTGGTATATAATCAATGTACATGGCACATACGGTAAGTCTTAAGATCTCATTGCCTTAAGTAACACAACAAGGCACTGTGCATTCCAACTCTTATTTTCAATACTTGTTTTTAATATTTTCTGGTGTTAAACAGTATCAGAGGTTTTCTCTTCTAGTATGGCATTTGTTTGGGGGATTTTCCCATTCCCTTTAATCCTTGCTAAGGCTAATGTAGACGATTCCCACTTATGCTGTATCTTTTGAAAGGAATTTCTAATAGTAGCCTCGGGTTCTCTTTAATATAAAATATTTCAAGTAAACAAATACCTTCCTCATTTCTGGAATAAATTCTAAATTACCAAAAGATACTTATGCAATGAATAGATGTAGTAAAGTATCTAAGTGTTTTTTGGAGAAGAATGACTGAAATAATGAACTGCTTGCACAAGCCTTTTTTCATAAAGGAGTTGAAAATAGGGTTTTTTGTTTGTTTGTTTTTTTAACCACAAACAATTATGGAAAGGAGTTTGAAAGCACAGGTATACCACTCAGGTATATCACTCAGGTATAACCAAAGTTTAACAGGTGCAACTGCTACCAGCAACATGGCCTCTCCTGTGGGAATGACATGACAAAAAGATAGAGCATATAGCTTCTTTCTAAACATCAGAGTATACATTATGTGCTGCGCTGCCCACATGCACACACACACTAAAACTCCTCTGGGGATTCCAGGAGATAGATGGTTGCTATTACCTTTCGTTTGTGAAAACAGAAAATCCATCCTTGGTCTGACAGGTTTTTTTCCTACCAGGAAGAATAATATTCCGGTTTTATTCTTGTGAAGTACATAGAGTAGAGGTGGTATGGTGACCATCACAATGGTTTCAAGAGAAAAGACCAGGGTCCACAGAGAGAGAAAACACTGATACCAATACTGGGTGACAATAACCCAGAAATTTCCCCCCCCACGCCTGTACTAGGTAGTCTACCAAAATACATAAACCCATCACGGGTTTAAACTACTGCTCTCATCAAAAAGCCACATTTTGCAAAAAAATTAACCTCAAAAAATTTATCCATAAGGATCACATTCTTGACCCCATTCTGACATTAGAAAGCAAACAGCGTCAGAGTATTTTCAGATAAGGGATATCTATGTCAAGGTATCCTTGCATTGACCTATAACATCTTTCCACAAGCTCCAGTATCAACCTATTTCAACAACCCTGATCTATAGCCCACTTCCAGCAAACCCACTGTTTAAAGCAGCATCCAACAGAGAACTTGGAGGGTTAGGACCATTACAGCGTGAGAAAAGATGGACCTTCTTCAATAGATCAAAGTGAACATTGCTCATCTTGCAGATATACCTGTTACACCTTTCCATATATAACTATTAAGGATGAAATTCTTTGCTGTTGTGTGCAGGACTTCTGACACAGCACTCAGGACAAGGTTATTTCTGCACTATAGCGTGAGTGGACATACCACTAGATCACAGCACAGCAACGTTTCCCATTTGGGGCTGTTCTATAGCCCTATGAATCACAACAGGGTGGGAAATTCCTCAGCAAATGGTGAAATTAGTGATAGTTTGCAAACCTGCTTTTCACCAGGATCTCAGAAAAGTTAGTTTCACGACACTGTGCAACGATACATCTGGAAGTACAATTATCTGTGAGCAACAAAAATCAAGATTCCTTAAGTAGGTGGTTCCCCAAGTATAAACCATAGAAAGTTAGGAGACTGAAAATTCCAGTTAAAGTTTGATAGAAAAAAAAAAAAATCCTCTCTACCATCTGCCCATAGCCTACAGCTTCATCTTGATTCTGGAAATCTAAAGTGGAAGGTACATAGTTCAAGTTAAATTCATAGCTGGACACTGATATCATAAATGCATCTTTACTGAGCCCAATTCCAGCTACCTTGAGGATCACACATCACTATTAAGCAATGCAACACATACATACAACACCACCCCATGATGATTTAACTGACTCCTTTCCTAAAGATGCTGAGAGCAAAGTTATCTGGAATGTTACTTGACATACAGCTTTTAAAGAAGCATTTCTTAACTTGCTATGCTTATTGTCTCAATAAAAATTCTCAAATTGTTAAAAAATAAATGAAACAACATTCTGAGTGAAATAGTATTATAAAACACTTTCCTTTATAAGGTTCTTCCCCCTCCCCTCAGATAACTTTTGTAATTTATTTTTTAACAAGAGGATTCAATATATACTTTGATTGATAAAGGTCAAGGGTTCAAGAAAGTTGGTCAAAGATGTTATCAGCTGGGAAAGCCATTTCCTCACATCAACACTGATAAAAAAAAAAAATCAGAAACGCAGGTGATGCCACCTTTGCTTGAAAGAGCAGGAATGACCTTCTTTTGAACATCGCTATAGTTATGTATCCTGTCAAAGAAAATCTGACCCTCTGTCTGAATTCTTTTAATGTTCCTTAATGACAGATAATTGTCTGCAGAGGCCCCTTTTGCCCAATGCTGAGTGAAGCTTTCAGGTTTCTAATCTGGACTCAACACTGACTCAGTGTTTTTCAACACGCTTGGGACCACAGGACAGTAGAACAAACAAACAGTGTGACCTGCCCCCCAGCCTGCCTTATCTCATCCCTGTGTTAGCAGAGATTCTTGAGGGTGGTAATGTTTACAAATTGCTGAAACTCTCTTTCTCCTGCTTCCTGAGCTGGCAAAAACATATCCTGGACAACCTAAGCAAAGAGATTACGCAAATTGCTTATCACCAAGAAAAACCAACCTCTTGTCTCTTTGGCCAGCATGGCACTCTAACAGATAGCACTGTTAATATTTCTACCAGTTCTTCCTCATTTCCCATTTTCAAAAGCTATGAATGTATTCAGGGCATTTTCTTCACAAATTCAAATGGAATGGTCTTAGAATGCACATCCATCTCAAAAATACGCAGATTTAGGTCTGTTATCAATCTGGCTTTGCCCATTAAGAATTGTGTGGAACCACATACATCCTTTACCATCCTCCTGGAAAAACGGTAGAACTCGATCTAGAGTTCTGTTGACCTAACAGGCAACTACCATCAGAACATCTTTTTGCTCTATGTAAGAAAGTGAAATAATAAGATCAAGAAAAAGCAATGTAGTATTTTTCTGCTTCCCACTAAAAATATAAATCAGTGACGTGGCATTGAATGAAAACTGTTACAACCATGCCTGGCTATTTACCCAGGATATATTCAGCCAAGACACTAGTCACGTTAGGGCAATGTTTTACTTCCTCCAGATCTCTGGAGGTAGATTTAAGATTAGAAACTTTGTAAAGTTGGAGACATAAAGCCTAATATTCTGTCAAACAAATTGGCTTTTCATTCTGAACTAAAGTGGCACTTGGGACAGTTTGCCTCTTGGTCCCACTTTATTGGGTCAACAAATGAGATTTTCACTCTGAGTTAAGATTTAATTTCCTCATCGTCAGTTTAAATAGGATAAATTTCTGAGTCTTTACTAATCTCTTCTACTCCAGCATAGCAGACAATGCTCAAAAATCACTAACTAATGCTGGAAGGAAAAAAGCAGGTTTTGAAATCTCTAAGCAGGACTTAAAAATTTTAATGCCTTTATGCATCTTCCTTGCTGTTTTTGTGACTCTCAGGAAAAAAAACTCTGATGAAAGTCTGTACAACAAAAATGTGTTTTTTGAAAAAACTCTGAAATCTATTAAGCCATGTAATTTGACATATCATAATTTCCATGAAATAAAAAGGTAGTAATTGATTACAAACCACCCTTTCCTTCTTCTCTACTTTAAATAATTACTTGAAACCTGAGTAAAAGCACACAATTTCATTGATATGATCCAAATAGGCAGTATGTTTTAAGTTATCACCCAACAATTTGGGCACATTAAACTCAGCTCTCTGCCTTTTGTTTATTAATCCACTCTGCCAGATATCAAAGTTTCACTCAGCAACTCTCATGTTTTTGGATGATATTGAAAAATGGCTCATGTTTGTCAAAGAAAGTAAAAGGAAAAAAAAAAGGTAAAGAGGGGAAAAAAAAGTGTTGTTTATAGAAGCCAGCTGCTCTGGCTTCGGCGCCAGCAGCTCTTCATCCTGCTATTTTACGCCTGCAACCCCCACTGCCCCCACTGGCACAGGTACAACTAAATGTTGACTTCAATGCTTCAGAGAGCACTCAACTGATTCTGTACATGATTAATTGCCAAAGACATGGCTGACCATATGGAACAGAGAAAGCATCAAGTAATTCATACTTCTGTATATGATCATTTGGCCCCTGTTGTTTTAATGTACAGGAAAGAGCTAGTATAGCACAGACCTGGTGTCTTGCCCTTGACAGCCCATTAAGAAATCTCAAAGCACCTAGTTGAAGTTATGCTGTTGGCTTTTCAATAGCAGCCTAATAAAACAGAAGCAAAGCTTTCCAACTAGTCTTAAATCTTTCACATACAGTACATTAACCACTGCTGCTAAAACAACTGGTTTCTCATGATAGGAAATGGGATTTGATTTCTAGCCTCTGCATACTTACTGAAAGCCTTTTTCTGACCTTTGGAGGGTTTACAAAATCATTGTTCGTTTTTCCTGCCATTTTCCAAGTTGCTTGCCACAGTGATCCTAATAGATTTGTTTAAGGTTTGCTACTTTGTACTCCTACTAGCTGTTATATATGCAGACTATACAATAACTGTAAGCTTAGGGGAGTTGGAAGAAATCATTATTAATTGTTTTCTTTCTAAGACCCAGAGAAATCACTATAACATGTAAAATGTAACTTACCTTTAGAGAGCCTATAAAAGAATTCTGAAAGAAAGCAATATACTAGCATGTGCTTTCTTTTATCAGACTGGAGACAAATCACCAAACTTCATTTGAGAAGGAAGGCCAATTTATTTTAAAGCCGCACTGTTCTTAGGGATGTCTGACAGAGCTCATGAGAAAGGTGCAGACTTGGAATACATGTCAGGATCATTAACTACTCTATATTAGTTTTATCTACCGTTAACATCTTTTCAGTCATATTCAGTCAGAGAAAAGCGTTTAAATAATGTCTCCCTTTCAAAGCTCTTAAAATGACAGTGCTAAGAAGTTAATCCCTATCCTCACAGATCTTTCAGCAGTTTTGACATATGTTGGCAAGGATGTATTTGTTGGCACCTTCAAGTAGAAAATATTTACACAGAGTTTTCTTGTCTGTGGATTTTCTAGTTGTCCAAGTTATCCTCATTTGCTCAGAAACCTTATGCAGGAAATCTTAATCACTGGATGTTCCCGAGTGGCAATATCCCAGGCTTCTAAATGCAGGTAATGCTTTCAATATTTCAACAAGATACATGAAAAATCCACAATGCAACATAAAATTCCCTTTCTTTTTATTGTAGGGTCAACACTGGCATGTTCTAAGATGACAAAATCAAATAAGGGAAAAATGCTAAACAAGATAAAAACATCATATAGTTAAAAAAAAAAAAAAGTCTGGTAGATTTAAGATAAGTAATATCTGTACTTTTACAGGACAAAAGGAATGGAGTATTGAGTTTCTGTTATGAAAGCAGTCAAAAAGATAAAGGATTCACCCCTACCATCGCATTCAATAGCACAATTAGTTAAAGTGTTTCAGCACATCTAAATTAAGCACATAGGAAACCCAATTATAGAGCAGAATGCTTAAAGTGAGACATATGCTTAAGCTCTAAATACAATGAGTCTAAATGCATTAAAATGTAGGGAGCTCTGCCTCTCTTTGAGGTATTCACTGCTGACAACAAAGGATGAATACCTGACTTGATAGATGAGTAGTTTGACCTAGAAAAACCTACAGAGAGTAGATAACTTGGATATTTTCAAAGAAACTTAACATCTTGTCTACACTAGAAAGTTGTACCATTTAACTACACCATGGAGTCAAGCAGTATATTTTCTAGTTACATGAGTTTACATGAGATAAACAGATTAAACTAGTTAGAGCCTATTTCTATCTAATAAAGGAAATAACTATTATTTTTATAACTATATAAGTGTACCTATACTAGAATCTTCAATCATATCTCCAAACATGTGTTTAGGAAAAGGAATCTAAAAGTAATGACCAAGTTACTTTAGATAATTCTAGCTTCTCAAAAGTGAATGAATTTCCACAAGAGAAAAAAATAACATCTTTTTAACCAGATAATTCAACACAATTCTAACGGGTCTCAAAAATTTTCAGTACTCAGTTGCCAATAAACAGTTTACACAGTTCAAAAACCCACTTGTGCTGCACTAATCAGTTCATTGAGGTTCTAAGGGTGATGTGTAACCCATCCCAGCAAGAGCGCGCAATGAAGCCGCTCAAGATGCTCGGAATGAGAGTGGCTTAGCACCTTCAGATGTATGGGTGAGTGAAAGGTTACCCTTTAGCCACATTCTCGCCGAGCACGGCCCTCAAACGTCAATAGCACAAAGGCTGAGGCAGGCCTGCCATGCATAGTGGATTATATGAAGTGTAAAACATTGTGGGGGAAAAAGCTTTTGAAAGGAGTCAGGAAAAAGAAATCACACTTGCAAGAAGATCCAGCTGACAGGCTAGTCCCTAACAAGTGAATATGTTTGAAAACATTGTGAAGGCAAGAAAAGAACATGCCTTTTGTTTCCAAACCTACAGTGTGTCTTTACTCCAACTGTTGCCTGCATGGCTGAACATATGTTTTCTGAACGAGAACTGAAGCAGAAAGTGCTCTTTGTTATAATTCACTCCTTTGTACACACCTCTCATTCCCCTTTTGCTCACATGCAAGCAGTAGTTAGGGCCAACACTTGAGCTCTGGAGGGCTGCACACAACCCATGCTTCACTGCCTACCCACTATTGCTCGAAGGGGCGGAGGTGGGAGGCGATGCAGAGCTCTCCTCACCGCAGCTCGTGCTCTGCGATGCCGCATCAGCCCGGCACAACCTGCCCAAGTTGACTCCGCAAGCGGCAGCGCCTTCGTCCTCAAGGAAGCTTCGCTTCTAACATGCAATGAAGCAGCACACAATAAAGAACCTTATACATGGAATAAGAATTTGAAGAGTACCCTGAAACTATTCTTGGTTTTAGCACACCAAAAGTTAATGTCATCAACTGTTAGGAATGATTTAGGGGAAAGGCAAGGCAAACATTATGGTCTCCAAAGACCAAAGTTGGTAGTTCAGTCAACTCACGGTAGAAAGCAAACACCAACACGAACACTGCCTGAAATTAATGCTAGGTGGAATTAATTGAAATAATTCTGCATGTAAGCATGGCTTCTTTGCCTGATATAACTTATACTGAAATTCTAGTATGATAGGTGACTCGCACGCCTCTTAGAAATATGTACAAAGACATATATCAAAATCTCTAAACTGAACATCTCCGTTCTTTGTAGTGCTCTGAATAAAAATTAGAATCTAGGTCCAAATTTTTCCTGTTGCTCATTTGTTACACACTGCATAAAATTAACACAGGTATGAAGGACAAGAACACAGTGAGTGAAAGAGTCCATATTTATGACTACAATTTTGATTGTGACTGCCTTTTGTCTATGTTACTGATTATTCCTTGAAAAGGAATAGCCTTAATTGAGTAGCCACCCAAACTCCAGATCACCACCATTTTTCTTGCATTAATGAAGCTACTTAGTACCTGCTGCTGTAAACCCCTTCACTGTCTTAGCCATATTACTTTCTAGCACAGGGTCTCATCAAAAAATACAGTTGTGCAAACATTTGCGGGGTATTTGGACAGGTATGACTTTTGCTGACTTTTAAATGGAGAGAATTAAGCTACACAATAGGTTAAACACTACAGAAAAGAGAAGCTACAAGCTCCAAACAAATAAAAGAGCAATTCACTTATGCCCAAAAGTGCCTGTGGGCATGCTTTGTCTGAGACGCATGCCATAGCGGAATAGTAATTTAGCACATATGCAAGATAGCCACGTACAGCTGAATCATGTCTTGCAATGGCATCGGGGACTCAAGGCTTTTATCGTGCTCACAAACACCGACCGCACGGTGCCTGCAAACATCTCTGCCCTGTGAAAACAGAACTCGCAGAATCCTGCTTCAGAAGCCAAACACATGTGGTTCAACAGCTTCGTTACCCAACAGTCCATGGCACTTTCATAAATGTTTAAAAGTTCACATGTATGGCAGTAGTACATACATACCAGTCATCTGGGCAAAAGTGGCAGAAAAAGAATTAAGATCGTGCAGCTCAGAAGATCTGAGAAAATGCAACTCATCCCATGCAATTCTGGGAAGATCTCAGAAAATTAAGGCAAAGAGAATCTAATGTATTACATACATTCATTGAATGCATGGAGAACATGACACTGCAAAAGCAGTGGAAAAGACAATGCTCATTGAAAGGAGTTGACCAGGACAGGAATGTTTGGCCACGTACTATTTGACAAGTGATGACTCTTGTTCTACCAAAGACAGGCAGTGATTTTAGTGCTTAGCTTCCAGTGTGATTTTGTTATAATACACAACTATATATTTACATCCCAAATTGTTCTAGGCACTTTATAGTCCATGCAAATAGTGAAGATCTATTGAGGGTGTGCAATCTAAATGCAAAGCTCAATGTAATGTGTCAGTAAATAGAAAATAGGGGACTGCCAAAGGAGAACACACAGAGAAGGTTACCAAGTTAACTCTCACCTAACATCCCTCCCCAGTCTTTGATACTGTACTTAAAGCAAATAACAGATCCCTCCTGAAAGGCAAGTACATATTTTTACCCCTCTGTGCAGAAAGTGCTCAGCGTATAAAAGTTGGACATGCACACCACATTGAAAGCAAATGAAACCCAAGTAAGTGCTGCATAATCCTAGGCACATATGCCCATATACTCTTTTCCCCAGATTAGGGCACAACACAGATGGTGCCCCCATAGTCACAGGATGCTAACAGAGCTCTGCAGCCCCCACGCAGGCCGCCCCCCACCTTTTCCAAAGTTAGGTCGCTTCCCACAGTTGTTATCCCTCTCATCAGGGAGATTTAGTGGTACAGCTACGTAAACGCCAACTCGTGGCTAATTCTCTGCTATCAAAGCACTATTTCTCTTCCATTAACCCTCCTTCTCACATAGGTTCTTCTTTGCTTTATTTTGATTTGAAGGAAGGATTTTTGCTCTATTTCATACCCTTAGGAAGGGAGCAATATAGTTCTCAGTAATTAGTTTATCTCCTCAGGAAGAAAAATAAAGGTTAGTTCATTCTTAAAAGGAAGATTATTAACCAATTAACTCTACAACTAATGCACACACAAGAAAAGAACACGCAAGTAGCTTAGGGGAACAATAAATCCGTTCAGAAAAATTTAAATTACTTCCTGCCACCTAGAAGTGCATAAATCATAGAAACATTTTTTGGATATATTTTTATTTGAAAGTCTAAGTCCTAAATCTTGCGACTTGGTCATGTTTGTTTTCCCTCAATATTTAGGTGCATTATAGATGAACACCGGAGAAAACATTTAAAGATTGAAGGACTAACTTTTCAAAAACGTTACTGCAGATGAAGTATCATTATTCAGACAGCTTTTATTAAAATATGTATAACCCAATCATGGAAAATAAACTTCATCATGTGATTCATGTGCCTAACAACAAAAACAAACAGAACCATCAAGAGATCCCTGGAACAGATGCACATCAATTACTTTTCAAACCAAAACTCATTTGCTGAATATTCTGGAAATTCATTTGGAGTAACAAATGCGCTGTCACGCCGGCCGTGTTCAGAAACTATGAGAATACAACTTGGGAAACAGACTGTTCTGTTACTCATTCAGCTCCTGTGTTACCATTCACTAACGCTTACTTCAACACAAGAAATAAGATACAGGTTCTCAAGTTCAGCTGCAAAGTCCAACTGAAGAGAGAGGTCAAAGGTGGCTGCCTAATCACCTCCACGCTCTTTGAAAAGGATCACTTAATCCACTGCTAAAAGTTAAAGCAATGTCAAGGATGCATCAACACGAGCTGGCCAAGCATCCTCCAGCAGAAATAACGACATGGACTGAGCACATGTCGGAGTGGAGGTGCTCTCAAAGCAAAAACAGGGAAGCTTTCTGGGCTACCACAGCAAAGAAACAGCACCATGAAGAGGATAATTTGACCCATATTCTCTCACACAAAAGCTTCTACCTTTAATGACACTTCATAACTAATTACACTACAGCTCTAAGGAGCATTGATTTATCCACATCTCATTCTGCTTTGATTTGCACTACATCATCACGTTGAAGTATCTGGAGCCCAACACAGAGGGAGACCATCTATGGGCATGAGAACCCACACTGTTCGTAGGCTGTATAGAAACTTCTGTTTTTTTAAAAGTGAATATATTTCTTCAAAAAACAAGCTAATATTTGATTTTTCTCCTTTTTATTTTTATGCAAGATCTTATTATGCAATTTTGATATATGTATTATCAAATAAAACACAAGGATAATTCCAGAACCATTTAGTAAGAATTTCTTTAAAACATTTCAGTAGAAAATCAATTGTCTTGGAAGTTATTTGATTTTTCCTTATGATCAGAATCCAATCATGAAAAAATTCCATAGGACATACATTTCTTGTATTAGTTGAGTCTTAAAATAATACACATTCTTTCTGCTTCAAAAGAATATTTAAGTGTTTATTAACAGATAAAAGCATTGTAACAAAAATATCCGTATGATCTGAAGATTAAAAAAATCTTTCAAGCTTCATATGTGCCAACCTGCTCCAATTTCTATGGCTAGTCAAATCAAGAGTTTGTTATGCATCAGTAAATATAGTAAGGTTTTATATATTTATATGTGTATATATACACATTACAGATATATACGTGTGTGTGCATATATACACACACACTCCCCAAAAGAGAACACAATGAATTAGATGATTTAGAAGAAAAAAGATGCAAGATGTCTGTGTCCACAATCTAATAAGATAGTAACTACTTTTAAGAATAATAAGGTTTTTATAACCATTTTTGAAAGCAGGCTATTGCCATGGCATACTGATTTTAAAACACGACCACCAAATACTACCAATTTAACTTCACAGGACTTGTTTCCTTCAGAAAGCTCTACCCATTTTCATCTCAAATACCAGTTGTTAAACAAAAGCCAGTTTTCTATCTTGATTAATACAATTTGAAAATCCACAAAGTATTATTTGCCGTAGGCAGGAATTCCTACTCAACTACGACGTGCTGCATTCAGAACGGTGTTCTGCTTTGATAAGCATGTATTACTGGTTCATCTCCTAGAGATAATAGTCTCCCCTTGCCTTGTTCATTCACCGCTTATATATTCAGGACACACGGAGAAACCATCGCACAGAACTCTCCTGAATACATAATATTAAAAAGGGAAAAGGGAAGAGAGTCTTTTTTGTTACTTAAGGTGAATTCATTGGCTCAGATAAAAAAGCAAAGAAGGAATAAAAAAAAAAATCATGGTCCAAAACAAAATGCCACACAAAAACTTGTTTTCAAATGGGCTCTCGGTTGGATGCACCAGAGCAATGCTCAACTCCTGCAGTAAGGAGACAAAATATGCTTTAAGACACTTTCCCCCCGACTTATTGAAGTCTTGTGAAGAGCCTTGCCTGGCACCCACCCCTCACGCATTGAGGGAAACAAAGAGGGCCCATTGACACTGCCAGCGCAGGGGGGTTAAGCATGCGACCTTCGAGGACCATGCGCTTGTGCTCCGTGCAAAGGGTCTTGACAAGATAAACAAGAATTACTGCTCTTGGAGAAAGGGAAGACAATTAAAAACAATCTAGGATGCATGTTGTACAGCTGTTCCAGTCTCAGCTACATCTGACCTCTAAAGATGCTTCGGCATCTACTTCAGAAAATCCAGCCATTTTGGTTTGGTTAAAATAATCCTTTAATATAACCTAAATGTGCGTGAGAAATTAGGGTTTATATAAGCAAGGCAATCAAAACTGGCATATTGCTACTGGAAAATACTAACATCCAGTCAAAAAGTTGTTATGGTCTTCGTGTCTATTTCTAAGTACTCCTAGTCACTCGCAAAGAAAAAAATCTTTATGAAAAGGGATAAAAAAGCTCTTTTTTTTTTTTCTTGAAACAAAGACTTCAATGCCTCAGATCCTACAGGCAGCTCTGTTTGACAAACGGCGATGCCAGTGCGGAACCTGCCCGATTTCAGCAAAACTCTGCAGGCGCAACGTCCCAATATAGATCAAATTGCAGGACCAAGAAGCCACAATGTTTTTTAAGTTTAATTTTGGATACTATTGATTCCAAATACAATAAAGAAAGCCTACAATTATGGTTAGTATTTTCTTGATGCATACCTACAAAACTCCTAATAAGTAGGAAAATACTGCATTTTTAAACAGAAAATGATGCAACAAGCTTTTTTCCATCAGCAACTACAACTAATTATCCTAATATTGTCCTGAAAAAATAAGGTAAGAAAAAACTTCTGAGAAAAAAAAACAAAGATAGTGGCCAAGTTTCTCCCAACCACAATTTTCCTGTCTGTTTGATCTTTGTACAGTCAGCATAAGCCACTGAAACTCCTCCACAAATGAAAGGCATTCATGGGAAGCCATCAGAAAGCATTGCTCTTCCTCTGGGACCCAGGACAATAAAAGTT
Organism: Nothura maculosa; assembly: GCA_032353885.1. Classification (NCBI taxonomy): domain Eukaryota; kingdom Metazoa; phylum Chordata; class Aves; order Tinamiformes; family Tinamidae; genus Nothura; species Nothura maculosa. The sequence goes on along the minus strand of JAUBOD010000677.1, from coordinate 945,036 downwards.
TGTGTCTGCCACGTGGGCCTACAACTCAGCTTAAATGAACAAACCATTGCAATATCCCTTGGCTTTGTGAAAGCGATACTTCCTACTTTTTTTTTTGGAAGAAAGGAAGTCATATATAAACAGAACAAAGGGAAGAGGCAACACAAGTAGAGCCTCTCATAATAAATATTACAGTGAAAGTTTTCCTCATCAAGCCAAGATTAAAAACATATTTTAATTTCCCAACTTTTATGTCTTTGATGTATGTCAGAAAAGAAAGCTTATGCATTTTGTAAGATTTATAACATTTCTAGTGGGAATAGCTTCATATTTCACTTTTTCCCCCACTTCCCGGCATATCTGAAAGTGAGAATATATTAGCTTGATTCAACCCTCTAATACTCTGTGTCAGATTGAGCATATATTTAGAAGACAGTCCTCTGGTCCACCCTTTCTCCCCCCTACATAAACACATATACAAAAAGGGTACTATTCCACTGAGGAAAGCATTATAAAATCACAATCCTATTGGTATAATGGTGACCTTTTAACTATTAAATAATTCCTAAAATACCAATATATCTAGACCACAGTAAAGTTCACATAGTTGCATTCAATTCCATAATGGAGAACCACTAAACTGCATTTTTTTGTGATACTAAAAATAGAAGAGGGTTATACAGCTTCACCAGGACAAGTAGTCATCTATTATCTGTGATATTGCCACTGCATGCCCACAACAATCCTGACATAACATAAAAAGTATTAATTTTCAAAATTAGACACAAATCATAAAACTTGTGCTCCCTGACAGGTGAACGCTGGGCAACTCTTGCACTACCAGATACCCTTTCTGTGCAGGGTTTCTTGCTTTCTCCCGATACTGTAACTACTGTTAGGACCAAGGAGGTTCAAACCAACTTCAAGTCTGTTTGTAAGGGTCTCGCACACATCATTTGAAAGCCATGGGGACATAACTATCTTTGTACACAGTCTGTCCTTTTAATGCCTGGAACCAAAGTACTCTCAGTCAGTCCACTTGTTTCCAAAGAGTCCATCTATAGGAAGGAGCTGCACAAGTCGCACAGACAGGGCAGCTTGCAGAGCAAGGAAAAGAGAAAGGCAGAGAAGAGACTTCAAGGATTTCAGGGAGAGACAAAAGGGTAACAGAAAGTGAGTGGAGATGTTAATCAAAGCACAAGCAAGGAGGAAAAACAGAGAGATTTTATGGCTAGACAAAAGCAACAGTAAAATTATATTTAGACATGTCGAAGTGCCAAAGCGGGAAGGACACGAAAGAAACTTCAAGGAGTCTGACTGGGAAGACAGGTGCCTTGTCAATAAATACTGTGCCAGGAGAAGGTTCAAGCACAACTTCTTAAGTCATTTACCCAAAGCAAAGAGCAAGCAATAGAAAGTGTGAGGAATAATAGGATGCTTGTCTCTTTCTCTCCATTTTCCTTAATATTGCCATATGGTATCCATATTGGGAAGGATAAGCGGTACTTTGTATCCTGGTGTTTCAGTTTTCATGACGCTTTACAAGTCTCATTGCTCATTTCACCACTTTCCACTAGCTACTCCTTAATAACACCCAGCCATTGCTTCCTTTGCTTTCCCATAAAAACAACATACTCAGGAAATAATGCATGTATATTTGTCTCTTTCAAGTAACTGCAGCTCAGTTTTAACCATTTACTTGGCAATAAAAAAAAAGTTTAAGACAACTGGTTTCCAGAAAACCAGGGTCACAAATGAAGCAATGAAGTGGGGTTTTGTTCATTTTTCTTGTTTGCTCTGTTTTGTTCTTTTTTTTAAACATAGGAATAATATCCTAAAACTTCTTTTCTAAGCTATGACCTACATTAATCCCCCCACCTTGTCAAAAGGAACTGTAACAGATTCAGAAACCTAGCACTGCATTGCTCACCTGGAGCATGGGGATGCATCACGAAGATGTCTGTCAAGTTACTTGTAATAGTACGAGTGAATTGCTACAAAGGAGACCTTGCTAAATGGAAGTACTTAACAAGTAGCTGTGGAATTAAGAAGTGGCCCAGACAGAGCAGCCTGTCCCACCTAAACAGAGGGGATGCTCTGAAGAGCAGTGTGCCCCAGGGCCACTCCTTGGGGACACCAACCACCTGTGGAGAGCCAGCAGGTTTGGGAAGATGCAGCCAGACCCTGAGGGAAAAGGAATCTTCCCAGAACTACAGAAACCAGGGAAGAACCTCAGGGGAAATATAAATATTCACCCCTTTTTGGCAAGGTGGCCTCTCTGCTGCTTCTTTCTTCCCTGCAAGTTAAACTGCCACAGTCTGTACCAAAGGGCTCTGCATTTTTTACTTTTAAAGTAACCCCTGAAGCAAAGAGCAGAATGTTTATAAAAGAGTAAAACAGAAGATGCAATATTTCAAGACTTTTAAAGCAGGATATGGCAAAATATTTCTGAAGCCTCTGAAAACAGAATATTGGTATAATAAATTGTAAGGCAAAAAATTTCTAGAAAACTGGAAATCAACCCCCAATTTTCACAGAATTTCAAAACTTGTTCCATTTGCAAAGCCCTAAAACTCCCCTGGATGCTGTTCTAAAGGGTGAACTTCCCCTATGTTTGGAGAAACACTTGTAAGGTTACACAACGTGACATAGGAACTATATCCACCGTTTATTTCATCATTAAAAGACAAACTTGAATATAAGGAAGCTTGAGTCAGATATTTTTCCTAAAGAAAGTAAAATAAAATTGATAAAGCAAAAGGAAAGGATTCATCACTGTTCATAAGAAATTATTTGCCCAGGGAATTATTTCATCTGTCCTTTCCTTTACTTGGCTAGACAGAAAATAAATTTTGCTGGCTATGTTTAATTTCCACAGCTGTCATTGTGATCTAAAACATTTATATTGCAGCAATTACATATATCCTCAGGACATCAGGAGCTGGAGCACCAGCTCAGACACAGCAGAGACTATCTACTGTCTTGTGACTCCAGCGTCAGCTAGCCTTAGATTTAGGACAAGTTGACTGCAGAAAAAAATACGTTTCCATTACAAAGTATTTCTGAAATGCAATTGGTCATTAAAAAAATCACAAGTCAGCACAGATGATACACATTTACTGACCAAGTTAGTACAAATCTAAGACATAAAATGACAAGCATATGCACATACCTGGAATTCCTTAAGTACCTCTCTAAGTTTACTCTATGCAGCATACTTGGACTGCCTACTAACTGATTCAAATGTATAACTTCTGTTTGCAGGAAGACTCACAAAAAAAGAGCATCATAAATAATAAATTCATAGACCTAAGACACAGTATTATCTACCTTAAGGCCATTATGCAAACTTTTCAAATATTGTTTTGGAATAAAAAGCATATGTTTATATAAAACAAAAGTGTAATTGCAGTTTAGCATTAAAAAAAATAATTTGAGATATGTAAAAAGGAATTAAGTAGATTTCAGCAGACTTGAAAACAGGACTAGCAAAATTACAATGTACTATGTAAAGTAGGTATACTATACTATTAATTCTACATGAAATAATTTCCAGTTTTAAAACTAATAACCATATTGTTCTAGTCATACCACCCAAATTAGCAGAGAGCTTACCCCATCTTCCCCAAAGCAAATGGTAGTTATGAAACTGTATGTTACTACTCACATATTTGAAGTGTTCATAATAATATGCCTTTAACTGCATGTTATTTCAGGCTTTTCTTGCTACCCTCCAATTTCTCTCCACCTTTTCTCCCACCCCACCAGCAGTAAAAACAGCTTTGCAGAACACCAGTAACAACTTTTACAACAGCCTATTTTTCCATGTCCATCAGGCAGCTCAGCCCTTCTCAGGTTTCGCACACTCACAGTACTGACAATGTTCTACCTATACCAGGGCCCTAGTGGAACAGCCCTTGAAGACTGAACCCTTCAATCTTGTTGAAGATAAAGGGAAAATGATTCAAAGAAGAGACACCTACTTTCATATTAATTGCATTATAACTGCAAGTAAACTTATAAAAACATCCTGTTGATCATCCTTCCCTTGTCTACTTCAGAATCTCATGCATATCCAAAATTCTTTACATTTCCACCATCATTATCCCCATTTATCCACTTTGTCTTTCTCCTGCCTGGAAAAATTCTTCTATCTCACAATCGTTTCCCATGTCTGCTGCTTACTGCCTCCCTATTTCTCTCTTCTAAGTGGCTCACAAATCCACTTGGGCCTTTATTTCTGCCTCTGACTGAACCCTTCCTCAAGGTCTTCTGCTTTTTATCATTTTTGTGGTACTCACTATGCTGCTGCAGAAGCAGAGGAAAAATACAAACAAATAGACCCTCAGCAAGTCACTGATTTCTAAGCATAAATAAAACTACTGAAATACGAGTGGCACACACCAAAGGAAGAAAAAAAGAAGGAATGAAGCCCGTGTAGAACTTCATATTTGTACAAGAGAAATAAAGTTAACCACAGGCCAGCAACTGATTGGCAGATAGCAGTTAAATAATCTTCAAGTCATGCAGGAAGCCACAGTACTATAAGCAAGGTTTCCGTTGGAGCATGCACAGGGAAAGAAGTTCAGGACTAATTGTCCTCAATGTCAGAGCTACATTTCTTGCATGCTGGAGCACAGTAAATACTGCTTGTTCACCTCTCTGTCACAGCAAACACGAAGGCTGTTGAGAAAAGCAGAAGAGCACTGATCTTAGCACCTCAACGCTCCACACAACACCAGAGAGAAAGCAGAGAGGAAGCCTGCACACAACAGGCAGCAAAATACAATCCTCATCAATGTATATCTGGACAGGAGTCCTGCACTTCTGCTTATTGGCCATCCATTTACAAGAAAAGCATCCAAAACCTCACATTTTTAGTACATAGATTAAAATGTAACCCAGATCACACTAAGCTTGGGATGGAGTGCTGGACTTGACGCAGCTGCAGAGCATGAAACCCACAGCTGATGACAGAGTTACCACAGAGAATTTAAAGGCAAGGAAAGTGAAGTTCCAGCTCTGCAAAACAAACCTGGCACAAGTTGACCAACCTCGTCTGACATAGACATGACTGAACGCCAAGGGCAAGATAAGCTACCATTTCACTAGAGGGAGTGGGGGGGCGGAAAAAGAGAGGGGAGCAAACTGTAAGATCCTTCATGGCTTCTAATACAGGCTATATTTGAATTGAAAACATGTTGCAATCTGAACTCTGAAATATCTACCAGGTGAGCAGCTCTCCTTCCACTTTTGGCTTTCTAACATTAATATTTCCTTGCTCTATCACTATAACTGTTTATATGTTTTCTGTATACATTTGTAACATACATATGTATAGGTATCATCTCTGTTAGAAGCCAACTAGATAGGCTTTTTGCCAGGTCATTTTGCCTGTGCTTTCTTGGTCAAGAGATTTGCACTGTTTTTAGGATCATTTCTAGAAGAACTCTTCAATGCAAAGAAAATTTATGTTCTAACTTATGCTTGAACAGATTTGGAGCCCTAAGGAAGAAAGTTTCTTCCTCCCCTCCCCAAATTACCTTCAAGCACTTTCCAGATAAAACAGAGGACACAAATTTTAGTGCAAGAAATATCAAAGGAAGAAACTCTGCAAAAAGCCCAAATAAAAGAATGTACCTTTGACCTCTGGTAATTCAAATAGAGTGCTAATCACCACAGGATTAACACCCTCTGCATTATAAATAATATAACCAGTCATCAGGAAATTATAACACCCCATATAATCACGAAACACTAAAGTCTGCCATGGAATTATGCAGAAGCAGTGGGAGGTACCAAGAGGAAGAACTAACATATTAGATGCACTCAGGAAAATTCTGTAAACCCAAGTATTACAAAGAATGGCTCAAACAAATCCTTCTCTGGACATCTATGTACCCAAATATATAAGTGTGCATGCATATATATAAAAGAATTCACATATTTTTATGATTACATACATTTTTAAAAACTGTTTAAATCTATGCTTATATAATCCTCTTGATATTTCCCCCAAGTAGTAATTTAAATAATTTTATTAAGTGGAAGTCCAACATACCTTAGCATGCTTTAAGTAACTTCCTGCATTCAATTTAAATCATTTTGCTGAAACAAGAACCCATTCTCCCTTATTATGTGCGCAATACAACTCAGCAGCATCTTAGTTGTAGCATTATGACAGCACAAAAGCATCCAAAGAGGTTTCAGTCAATATAGAAACATATAAAAAAGGATAAAAATAAATTGTTGCCCACAACCTGCTAAAACTGAAATAATTAAGACCTCTTTAACTATCTTACACTGCAAATGTCTAGCATACCAAATAACCTAAAGAAAATACTAGAGTAGCAAAACTGCATATATTGGGGAAATTTCACAAGACTAATTCCTCAAGCAGGTAAAATAGCTGCAACCCCTTCCTCTAAGCATCCCACAAATACCAATTATGGTATTTCTGATTATTAAATAACAGATGACCATTGGTGATATGATGACCCAACTCACCACTTAGAACAGTTGTCTTCCCATAAGATGTATAGGCAGTAAACAAACAGGGGCATACCTATCAAGTCTGGACATGGATTTCAGGAAAAATTAAGGGAACTAAGTTAATATGCAGAAGTACACAGAGTTCACAATACAGATGCACACATTTGAAGAGCAATTAGTTCATTTTATTTTCACATTTTTCACAACCAGCTCACCCATCTGCAGCAGCCAGCATTGTCAGCATGAATCCAGACAGCTCTTTGCATGTATAAAAATATCATAGGAGGCAGGGGAAAAAA
>JAUBOD010000677.1:905974-919241 GCA_032353885.1 Nothura maculosa | reverse complement strand
TGAACAGGATGGACTAATGGATAAATATCTGCAGGCCTTACATACCTATATTTCACTGTTAGAGCAGAAGAAATGTGACAATCCAAAGCAATCTCCAGGAAACAAAGGCTTTATCCCTACTGACTTTTTTCATGTAGTTAACATTATTAAGATACAACAAACAAGAACGAAAAAATAGATCCATCTTAACCAACCCTTACAGAAAGGAGTAAGGACTGAGGAAAACACCTAGGGCATTTTTAGGCAAAACACATCAAAATATATCTTAGGAGAAATGGATCTCAGGAAAACACAAAGCACAAGCTACAGACTGCTCTCAGAGCTGGCAAAAAGGGTTTTATTCTTTTCTATCCTGTCTAAAGTATTCTAAACAAGCTTTGCATTTATGCAGTTTTCTTTGTACTATCTATTTTGAAAGCAGGTAACATAGACAAGCAAGATCAGAAGCACTGGCACAAGCTTTGATAGTCTTACTGACCTAAGTATTTACAAGAACAAATTCAAAATGCACTTGTATTATTTATTCTAACTACCATAAACAAAGAATTTTCTGATTACTAGTCCACAGGGTCATATCCAAAAGCCCTAAGATGCTCTTCTACCATTTTATTCCGCATTTCCTTTTATATCCAGTTAAACACACATTACATCAGCAAAGACTGAAAAGGGAAGGTTACAAAGACTATTTCATCAAATTCATCTGATCATTGTATGAGTGGAATTAACGCAATTGTATTCTAAATACACACAGGACTGCACTTCCCTGACAAGTAAGAAAATTCTCTGATGAAATGCAAGGTTGACACGAGTGGCGCCTATGGCAACTAACTCATTCACCCATTTTTTAGCAACGCTTGAAGAGCAGAAATCTAAATCAAATTGATTCTACTGCAGGTAAATTGAAAGAGAACACTGAGAAAACTAAGGATTCTTCTCCAAGAAATCAGAGGTCAATGGAATGCGTCTTATGCTACTTCCATAAAAGAAAGCCAGAGATGTAATCTGGCCCTAATTAAGAAATATTTTTAGTTTTTAAACAAAAAAGTGTGCACAAAACAACCAGAATGAATTAAAAGGCTGAACTAAAAAAAGATGTCTGGGATTTGCCAAACTACATGATCAAAGTGTGGTAACGACAAATAAGTTTCTGGGGGTTCGAAGCTTTAATAATCAAGGAGTATAACATTTGGATTAAATGTGGAGTCAAGGGAAAAAAGAAACACTACTGGGTTACAAAACTCCCAACACATTCAAGATGCTGGAGAGCAAAAAGGGTTCAAGTTAGTTTGTGGATATAGAAGCAGATTAAATATCTAGGAATGGTTTAATGAGCCACTAGATACATGTGGAAGTGTTTCTATTAAATAGTTATCTTGAACCGCAAGCCAGCCTCTGCAATGTGTGCGCCCGACTTCTGGTTGGTTATGAAAATAATTTTTGTATGCTTCTTGAACTATACTTTGCTGGCGGTAGGGAGAGGAATAAAATTCCAAGTTCATCTTCATGCTGTTTCCAAACCCTAACCTTCAAGCAAGGGTTTGATCTATGGGAAACAGCTGTGGAAAAGTAAATCTTCTCTCTTTGAAAAAGGCCAGAGTATTTTTGTTAAATATGTTTTGAAGTCATGGTAGGAAAATTAGTGAAAATTGTAAATCTGTTTGCAAATGTGGTTGTGTCTTACTAAGATTAGGGAAAAGATTGCAATTTAATAGTAGGACCACGACAAGCCTAGTTAAGCAGCATGCTCTGGAGCTGAGCAGATGGGGCACTCCGCTCACCGCCACGCGTTTTGGATTTATTGCACGCACCCAACACGTTTCATATTAGACACCCCTCGACTGTGTACTTGAGACAGCAGGGTTCAGTATGCACTTCCTCTGCAGACCAATATATTATTCTGAATTGGGCTAAAGTGTTTCCGTTCCATGAGTGATATAAAGTTCAGATTTGAGTTTTTAGGCAGATTTGCAATCCTTCAGCAAATCTTCCTTTTTCCCCTCCGTTCATATTAGAGAGAAGAGCCTTAAAAATGCTGTCATATTCAAAATTAGCTGGGGCTTTTTCTTTAAATCAAAATACATTTAATTTATTGTAATAACCAGTTTTAAAATGGATGGATTTATCACCAGATTTAGTGTATGCATTCAAATTAAGGTTTACTATTATTTCACCTGAATAGGAGTGCTGAGAACACACGTCCTATATTTTTAGATTTTATTTTAATAAAATCTTACCAAGAAAACAGATTTTATAGAGCCTAAAAACAGGAGGAAAATATTACTTAAAAAATAGAAAAAACTAAAAACAAGCCAAATATTCTTGCTACCTGGTAGTTCAGAATTTACAAGTGAGTTATTGGATTTACACATTAAAAATAGAAATAGCAAGTTAAAGTTCTCCTGAGATTTACATGTACAATATTAGCAAATAGTTGACATATTACAGGTACAGGAATTAATAGAGGCTGTCTTTTTAATTATAAACCACATACCATATTTAACATTTCAATATTTTGCAACATCCATATCAAGCTTTACATCATTGTAAAAGTTAAAAGAACAGACTTGCACTACTGCTCAGTTATTCACTAGGGTTGGAAAAAATGCTAAGAATGGTAGTGAGAAAAGTACATGTTACTTTAAGTACATCCTTTCTGTTTGAAGAGCAGCTACCACCTAATGCAGAGTTGCAGAACTTGGCACCGCACAGCCCTGTGTGTTGTTTCCACTGCTTTTACCATAGTGCTTCACTTGCAAGTAAGAAGACTCAGCTCCCAATGACTTTCTGGGAAGCACAATGTGTAGAAACACAAGATAAATGAATCTAAACTTACTTTCTTTACTGTCAAATTATCTTTATACAAAGTTTTCATGTTCCACCTCTCAGCTTGTTCCTCTTATAGCAGTTAAGAAACCATGAACAATATAAAAACACACTATCAAAATGTATAGATCTATCTATCTTATGTCCCTCACTTCAAGTAACTTGTTGATAAAAAAGCCGTTCTGATGCACACAAGTGGTAGAGGAAGAACACCCTATGGCTAAAAAACCTCACGTCTAAAAAAACATAGGGCCATTTTGGGAACACTATCAGACAGTTGCTACTTTAGACATTTATTTTTAATATTTTTAAGTAAACTGGGGAAAAATTACAAAAGCTATAAAAATGCAGAAGAGACTATCAAACATCTGGTCTACAGAGCTGTAGCTCTCCAAGCAGTATTAACAAGAATGAGTGATGAATAAATCATCTTCCAAAAAATGTTTAATATATCCTTTGTTTCCATCTAAACATGATCAGGATGTCAGTGTTTAATAAAGCAACTGACTCAGTCTTCATGTTTCCAAAAATACTTCAGTTACAGAATATAAATTCCACTGAGGAAAAAGAAACATTTTTATGCTTTGTTAACTCAAGTCAACTATAATCTATAGAATTCTGCAATAAAAACACTGACATTAAGAACCTTGTTTCACTACTTGCCTTCTGAATCTGTTTGGCCAGCAGGGTTGTTTAGGCACAAACTTCCCAGTCAGTAAGGATTACTGAACATGATGGTTCAGGATAGACATATGTTAGAATAGCTACTGCACAAAAATAGATCAATAATTATCTTTCTAGGAATATTTAACCACCACCTAAATTTTGCTTTAAGAGGCATCTCAGCCTCCTTACAGGCTTCTACTCTATATCTTTGCAAATACAGAAGAGGGAGGGCCATCTACCACAGTGCTGAAGCATCTCACTTGCTATCTTAGCAAATGATCTGCTCATGACTGAATATACTTAAGAGGTCAGAAAATCCAGTTATTCTATTTTTTCTTAATTTGGCTGATGACAATGTTCAGGATTTGATGAGCTAACTAAGAAAAACGCAGTATATATTTGTGAGCCATCTTAAAAGTTATAGGCCACGTTCATATTCATGAAGAGGTCAGCAAGTGAAAACGGAAATATTCCAACCCAACCAGCTGGCAGGGGGAAGATGTAGTTCTTCCATGATGTTCCACCTACACAAATAGGCAACATCAAACTTCTCTGCTGAAGACATCTGTAAAGTCAAATCACTGCACACAAAAAGCATTGTTCGTGTTTTATGTTGCATGGCTTATCCTGAAACCAAAACTGTAAGAAAAACACAAAAGAAATTAGAATAGTTATATCAACAAATTTAGTCCGATTCTTTTACTGTCTCTTCATTTTCAGCTCAGTTGCTCAGACTAATCAATTCAATTCTTTTAGACCCTCTAGAGGCATTGAAAGAGTACATATTCTGCTTTGACTAAGACAGATCAGTTAATGATCTGAGTATAACTACAATTTTTCAAAAATGTATGTTTGGATATACACTTAAAGTGTTAGCAGATTGAGAAAAGGTGCCATATCTGAAATCGGTGACCAATAAAACACACACAGATTAACATCAAGAATCAGGGAACCAGAAAACTAAGATGGTCATCGTCACAGTTTACAGGACAGAGTCAATCTACAACCCAAACTCAAGAACTAGGATAAAAACAAAACAAAAAAGCCAAATAGCCAGCACGTAGGTGCTCACTATTCTGTGAAACTGCACTGAAAACAGAGAAAGGAATTAACATCTACAAATACAAGGATGGAACTGAGACAACTCAACTACTCACAGCAGCTGGGCAAATCCTACCAATGACCTAAGATTGAGTTGACCCTTTCAGTTCTGGAGTGAAAGAAACATTGGAAGAAAAAGGTTCTCAAAAGCATGCTATGGATGAGGGAAGCATAGGAATAATTTACTACAGACTGTAGCCAGATCTTCTGCATTCATAAATCACAAGAGTCCTAAATGAAGGAAATACATGATAATTTATATTTAAGCATCAGTTTCTTGTTTTCACCCCAAAGTCCCACTTCCCAGATTGTGAAAATTACCCAGCATGAAGTAGCAGTCTCCTTGGCGAAGGGGCATTGCTAATCCAGGCGTCTCTATGTCCCATGCTACCTTCAAGCCTACATGCCAAACAGCTGGGTCCCTTCCCTTCACATTCTGTTCATTATTTTCTTCAGTTGTAGAACCTTTAAGGGAGAGGGGGGCAGAAAACACCACAGAGAAATGAGACAAGATTAGAACCATAAGATACAAAATTGGGTTTAACAACACAGACTTAATGAAATCAGATTGGTACAATGTTAATAGGCTTCAAGTTTCTATAATCTCCATCTGATATAATCACCATCTCCGAGTTCAAAAGTACATAACAGATATAAAAACTCTGTATGAGACCAGCAATTTTTTTTGTAATCAAATGTATAAGGACAATCATACAAACTACAAAGCAAAGGCAAATCAGTCTGCAATGAAGTCAAGTTCTTTGGAAGTTCTCAGGTTCACATAATGAGAGCTTTATGTTTACTTCAATAGTGTTTTTATACTTTATTAAAAACTATAGTAACCACCAGAAGAGGGAAAAGAGGCCAGTGTAAAATAGATAACTTCTGAAAGCATTTAAAATAATCAACTAAAATGCATTTTACAAATTCATTTGCTTATATACTCATAATTTCACCAAACCACAAATGAAGGGAAAGTGGCTAATTTGCACAAAGACACCATCCAGATCACCAAAGCTGAGTGAAGCACCCTCGAATGGTGTATGTAACAGCCTCAGACTAGCCAAACCTGATAGACAACACAGGCCACAGCCAATAAAGCTTCACTACATTTGCCACAATGCTTTTCTTATCATTAAGCAACATCAATGTGCTGAGCTCGAGAAAAAGTCATCCACTCCACTGAAATAATATTTGGAGTTTAATCCCTCAGAACCCTTTTGAGTGCTTGCTTAACTATACTATAAATTGAAAGGTGGAGTCGGCCTTTATAGCAAGGTATTTGGAAGCTTGAGCAAAACAGTTTTGTGGCTAATGTAACAGAGCATTTTGATAGAGAAGGCTGAGGTTTTAATAAGGAGTTGGCGCTGAACTGCAGTCAATGGTTGGAAATAGTCAGCTATTTATAGCAGGTCTACTTATTGCTTATAAATTAATAGCTGAGTGTGTCCATTTCCCTATTTCAAACATGCTTTTGTACAATAATTTAGATTTTATTACTCAATTACTTCTAAAACAAAAAACTAAAGATTTATAGCATATAGCATTTATACATAGACATAGCCTTGAAACGGGCTTTCAAAATATTCATGTCATCTCATGTGGACCCTTCAACATTTGTTTAATTAGGAGATGCTTTTAATAAGTTCCTATAATTTTACAAGTTGATTAAGACTTGTCTAATTCAGGAACCAGAGAGCCCAATGCTTCTCAAAACCAACCTCAAGTCCCCAGTTAACAGAAACTCCTACTGTAAATTCAGTCCTCATATTCCCTCTGCTTTTGCTGCTCTCATCCAAGTGAAGCGTTGGCTCAGGATCAGCTCTAGGCCTTTCCATCAAGGAGCACACAAATGAGAAAACAAGAGCTAGCAAATACTCAGAAAAATCAATACTAAAGTCTTCCAGGGGCTTTCATATTTTCTGCCCTGTTCAGATAAATCGTAACTTAATTTAAGAAAAAATGCTTTCTGAAAACTGCAAATAGGATGGCTTTCAAGGCATTTTTAATGCAATACATCATGGATATTATAAAAAGAGGTAACCTTTGTGGGTTAACTCTGTCTGTTATGCTGCTTTCCCACTCACTTTGGCAGCAGCACTGTTCACAATATGGCACCAATAAAATATAGAACTACAATCAGAGACAGCAATTTCAATCAAAGTATCCTGGGGTCTCCTCATAAATCCAGCACCTTTGGAATGTGCTCGTTAAAATGACTTATTTTTTGCAGTTTGATAAATTTTTTATTGCTTAAGTACAGAGTTCAAATGTAGCTCACAGACTCCTTTTCTCTATATTCCTCATGATTGCACCTTATAATTATCAGCAGCAATTGAAATTGATTGCTCCTGCTATGTTATTTTGGAAACAAATGGAAGCAAGCTGCTACTAGCTTTTAAATGTAAGCTATTCCAAAGTGAGAGGGAAAATATACTCCTCAACATTTGTGGTATTTGTTTGGGTAGCACGAACAAACTTATACATAACAAGAAGTCATTATCAAATTCTCTGTGCGACACCTCAAGCATGACTGAACACTGTACATTAGTTGAGATAATTATAGCTCCCACTTAAGCGAAAACATCTGGATGGGTCTAAACTGCAGGTAATTCAGCATAAATCATGTGGTTCTTACACATACACAGCACCTTCTATACAAATAGGCCATAAGAGCACATATTTATTTTAGAGTAGATTATATTGAAATTGTCAAATGCTGCAGCATTAAATGGAAACACAATAAAACTTTCTGCAATTTCGAATTTTAGTTAAGAGTTACAGAATCCAGCCAGTAGAAATCTTTACAATCCTTTACAACCTTGACATCTCAAATGTAACCATCCAACTAGGTAACAAGCTTACCACAACACAGCACTAATAACTCAAACCAGTAATTAAGGATTGAACTCTGAAAGGAGAACTAGCTGCTGAAATTTGGCCAAAACATTATGCTTCTAGTTAAACTGCCAATATGGTCAATTGCAAAGATGTCCCAGCTCTCTTGCTCCACCTTTTTGGTTTTGGATCACAGCTAATTCCAGAACAATACACAAATTGTTTTCCATGATCCAAGTTAGTGAAGAAAGTAAACTTGAAGGATTTATTTACTATTTGGCATCAAAATCTTCAAGAACAGTTTGAGAGATTTTTTTTTTGGCACTCTGAAACTTAAGTGTTCCTGCCTAAGTTCAATTTTAATGCCAAACCATATCCTAAATCTAATCTAACATGATTTCTTAGGAAAAAAAAGTACTTGCCAGCACACTTTTAAAAACAAAGGACTACAAACATCTCCTTATCATTGACTCCAACTAACCATTTACATGAACACAGAATGCAAAGTTACCCTTTGCAGTTTGACTATTGCAGAAATTTATATAATTTGGAAATTAATATAATGATTTTTACACAGCAGCATAACTCAAACTCTTCCTTCTCCCTTTGATCAAGTTTGGCTCTGCTGCACTTCAGTATCACCCATTAAGCTACTTTCTCTTAAATATCGTAGAGCAGATACATTATGAAAACTGAAGGACAGCAACTGAACTCCTCAAACCAAAAAATTAAATTCTACTGTTAAACTGCTCTGTAAGAACAGAGCATGTTCAAGCATGCAAGTGAAGCACTGTAGAATCAACCAACTCTGTCTCACAGAACAGACTGCATTCTAACATAAACAAAAAAAATATGCTGTCAACCATTTCTGCAGTGTGATATTCTTGTGTATGAAATTACAGCGTAAGTAACAAACTTTATCAACAAAACTAATATTACTTCAATAACTTATTTCTTCACAATTATAAACAAGATTTCCATCTTTTTGCAAACAGATTTTTGCAAAGCACTGAAAATGAACATAAAATTTGTAAACAGTGGGCAAACTAAGCAACCAAACCACCTGACTTCAGAAAGCCAATACAGAGCTAGAGTCCAAGCACTAGAAAAACTGCAGCCCCTGTTACTTCTAAACATCCATAGCACCTCATATGTACTGCATATTCAAGACAAGTGAAAACAGCAGAGCATGCTCTGCTTGTCCAGGTAGAGAGAAAGGCTAAGTACCTACCCAGTTATTCCTTCTGCCTTATTACTGAGAAGCCAGTTACAGGTTGTTGAAACTGTACTAACATTTCAACTTATGCTCACAATCAAGATTCACAAACACAGATTTAAAGGAATTGCCAATATTGTTCTTAGCAATTCCTATGTGGGCTATAGAATATCCCTACACTACTAAGGAAGAGTATTTGACAGAATAGTGACACTGTAGACAGAAGACAAAACTAAAGAGTTGTTATTCAAATAATGATTTTTCTTTGAAGAGCTTTAAAGAGTACATAATTGGCTTATTAAACTGTTCATCTCCAAAAATAAATCTGACTAGCCAGCATCTACAAGTTACAGAATTTACAAGAGAAATGAATGTGAAAAAGCATTACTGCAACTACTCACAAGTTAGCTATACTTTTAAACATTACCTTGTCTCCTAACAGATCCAGTCATTCATTATTCCAAGAGCTTTACAGCAAGTAAGCCTTACAGGCAACAAGCCAAAGAAAATATAGGAAAGTATCTAGTGCAAAATGCTTCTCCATCTCAAACTTTGTTTATGGGGAATCCAGGAAAGGAAGACGAGCCCTTCTGGTCGCTACATGGCTTACCATCTCCTTTAAGTTGGTATCTTTACTTCAAAGAACATCCTAACTACTGAATTAATGCTTTTACGAATGATGAAACCTCCTGCAGAACTTATGAGAACTTGAGGGAAAATCATTCGTGAAGAATTGCCCTCAAAAGAAATCCTATTTTTGAACATGCTCTTATTCTAACAACATTGAGATAACAATCCCTTTGCTGCAATGCACAGGAAATAACAATGGGTTATTAAACTCATGGTGTTACAATTCTGTACATGTTACTACATTAAGGCTTCCACATCATAGCAGGGCTCTGCATGCTTTGTTGTTAAAAAGCTTAAACTAGTCAGAACTGGGAACCTCTCTTTCCTGGCAAATTCTGTCAGTACAAATTAATTGAGAAGCATGTTAATGATAGTAACATTGAACACACATTTTGACATGTGTTAACTGTGCATAGAAACCTAAAAACCACTTTCAACAATATAAACACAAAAATTTAGCAAAACAGTTTTAATAGACCATTTTACTTTGCATTAAAAGATTATAATGTACCATGATTTTTTTATATTTTAAAGTAAATAAAAGCAAAACTATTCAGATGAGCTTTAAGCGTTTTAATGCCTGTCTTATTTTGTTCAAAAATGTTTCATTTTAAGTTGTTATGAAATAGTTTGACACTTGAAACAAGAAACATTAATACTAATTAGAACATCAGTGTGCTCTAATATCGTTATGTTGGCTCTCAAATTACTTATCTGGCATGCTAAATCCAGCTCCTACTGCAATTCATACTGATCAAAGCACTGAACATCAAACTTTCATTATGGCATCAAACAATGAACAAGAAAATCAAGTGTTTCAATTACATAAGTAACTTTTAATAACATTTAAACAAGTAAAGGCATATGAGAAATGAAGTAAAAATACCACTTACAGCAAAAGCAAAGGCATCTAATCAGAGCTGTGCCCCTTCTCAAGGGCCAGGCAAAAAACGAGCTGCCCTATGGCCACCAGGCTGCTCAACTCCCGGGGCTCTCACTAGCCAAGTCTGACCTGGACTCTGCCTTTACAGCAAGATTAATAAATATATATGTACACACATATATAACCTGGGAAGCTTTGAGGAAGTATTTCTTTTCCTCAAATTCACAGAATTCACCCTCAATACTAAATAGATTAATGGTTTAACTATTAATGAAAAATATTGATAGAAAAAGCAAAGCTTTTTTAGACAGGGCATTATTTTTACTTATCTAACAAATTTTTGAGGAAAAAAATCAAGTGTCAAAGAGCTAACTGACCTTTTTGTTAAGGGACTAATTTAGGGACTAATTTTTCTATTCTTTTGACATGGAAAAAGTACAGGAAAATAAACAGATTTTAAGCATAGAGCAAGACATTCTATACATTATATACATTCATATTCCACAAGATTAATAACTTATTTTTCTAAAATATAATTGAAAAAGTCTCAGACAAGTTATATTTACAGTACAAAATCTTGGGCAAACTAGACAGAACAGCAGTCATGAAAAAAGTGACAGTTGTACTGGTCAAGGGAACCCTTCCTATCCCATTTTCTCTCTCCAACAGCTGATATTTTATGTTCAGGAAAATATAATTTCTAAACATAGTGATTTCAGTCAAATGTTATGTAATAAAGTGACCTATAGTTTCAAATCTATTAACAAAAAAGTCAAGTAGAAATGTATCAGCTGTTACTTCTACATCATGGTCTTGAACCAAAACCTACAAGAGTTGGTATGAAATTTTCCCATTTTTTGGCAAATATCAAAGGATTTTGAAGGATTAGAAAAAAATAATATAACTGCAAATTAGGAAACATAAGGGATCACTTCAAATTCACCTCAAGCAGGTTATTACCTAAACCCTCATTCTCTGCTTTGAAAACTAGAAGCCCTGAAAAAATTTGGCAGATTTTGATTTTTTGGCTCTTCACCAAGAAGTTGATTAGAACTTTGAAAACAACTCATAAGGCCAGTTACAGTCAGCAGAGGTGTACAGTTATTGGCAGACACAGAGTGCAGAAGTGAAAGATAAAGTTCAGTAACACAGTAGATTCAGAAGCAAGTGAGGAATCCAGGCTAGCAGGCAGGTAAGTTTACATATGCACAGATAGGGAAAAATAAGACAGCTCTTGGGATTTAAAATATTTCTCCTAAGTGCAGCTCTCATGCAACCTCCCCATCACTCACCTTCACAGCTGTAGCTGTACACAGCAACCGTTGACCTTGCAATCAGATTCTCATCGTGGTGCCAGCTCACAGCCATATCCCCCATTCCAAAATAAGGCTCTTGTTTCAAGTACAGCATTTGCAGAGGATCCATATAATTTAATAAAGTCAAGTTAAAAGATGTTCTGTTCTTTAGCCCCATGTAGTCATCCTCTGAAATGTAACAACTGCTTTGATCTTTTAAAACTGCCTCTTTCTCCTTAATACAAGTATCAACACTTTGCTCCCTATCTATTACAACAGGATCTTTGGTTTCTTTAGTCTCAGATGAATTTTGTCCTTGTAAGGCCTGGACTACTTCAGTATGCAAATAGTCATTAAGTTTCATTAATGCTTCACAAGCATTCTGTATGTGAGGACTGCAATATTTTATTTCAAAACCCTCAGCAGGCCAAGGAACTGTAAATAATCTTGTGTTCAAGTACTTGTAAGTGCATCCTGGGTTTCCAATTAATATACGAGACACTGGAGTGACAAAATCTTTTCCTTTAATCCTTACAAGATCTTGAAAAAAACAATCATGTTTCCGCAAGGTCAAAAAGGCTTCTTGTACCACTCGATGCAGCTCCTCAGGGATTGTGTCAGATTTTCGGAAAATTAGTTTGGAATATTTGGTCTTCCACTAAAGAAAAACACAAGCAAAAAATCACTCTTTTTGCATGAAGTATTGCACGCACTCATGAACAAGTAAGGCTCAGCTGACAAGTTATTCACCACAAGTCTAGAACATGACAGAGTCATTGTACCAGTGGCATGTAACCAGACTTTATCACCAGAGTAAACTTTTATTTCTAAGTGTCACAAAATTAAGAACTGAAAGTACCATCTAAAAGCAACTAAACCACTTTAAAAGTCTGCAGAAGGCATCAATGGGTGTCAAACTTGAGGGATGAGCAATGTCTACTCAGGCATGTTCCTTCATATATCACAGTTGGCCTTAATATAGGATCCTGTTTGGCTACTGATCATCTGGTACATTAGGCTTATTGCAAAATCCTGGCTAATCCCATGAGCTCCATCCCAGCTCCATGGCCCAGTTCTGCAGGGAGCAAAGATGCATTTAGTCTCCACAAGGACAGAAAAAATGAACTGAAAGGACATTCATAAAGTTGCACTCACATTTTCAAAAAGCAGTATAGGCAAAGCTTTAAAACACTCAGTAGTATGATGACACTTGCACAGCCTTCCTTGCTAAAGCATTATTTTGAAAGGCTGTCAGGGCTTCAGAAAGCTGCCAAGCTCCTCAGCTTCCTGTTGAGTGCAACAACAGGTGCAAGTTCCCTGCACTTCAAGGGAAGTTGCTGGGCACATACTGAAACCCTGGCTCTGTCTTGGTGCTTTAACCATGCAGGTTGAGTGGTCAGTCTCAGTAGAAAGTCTAAATGTATTTTTCAGGAGCCCTTTGGATAAATTTTTGATGGTTCATCTTTGATACAAAGATAGGCAATGCACATATAAAATCAACGTAAATCAGTACAAACCATGAACGTAGTTCTTCCCATCCAATATTTGAACAGTCCCTTGCTAGACAGCAACATGGTCAATATGTCAGAAAATTACGGCAACATTGAATAGTCTCTGAATGTCACTAAGTTGGCTCATGCTACTTGTAAATTCAGTATGTTTCCCTAACCTTTGTAAGGTTGGCATTTTCCAAATCTCCTAAACCTTACACAAGAAATAAGCTGCAAAAGATGCCTGCGACAGGTCCATTGCTATGATGCTTGCCAAAAACCTGAAAATTCATTTAGGGTTCATGAACAGTCTCATTTGTCTCAG
>JAUBOD010000677.1:871963-882585 GCA_032353885.1 Nothura maculosa | reverse complement strand
TGTGAAAGTCATCTGAATACATTGAGCACACTCGCAAGAAAATATCTCCCTATATTATGATCAAAGATGTATTCAACACACATTGTCTATGCACATTTGATCACCCTGTTGACAGCCTTGGAAGTTAAGCAATATGGGCTGCTGCACATGGGTTTCAAACCTTGATGGAGCCCAGTGGCATGCTCCTCCTGACAGCCCAATGATGACGAGCACGTTGCAGGCCGGTGCCCGTCATTCAGCAACATCAGGGCCTGCTCCAACCGCCGCACAGCCACTAAGTGGCTGGTCAAAGGTTAAGCTGCGCGAAGACAGCACTGAAGGGCAACTGTCATGCACCGCTGGCCAGCGCGCGGCAGCAAGGAGAGGGCGTCTCCTGCACAAGATGCAAAACGGTCCGTTCTGTCCGGGCAGACACATCGCTGAAGGTCCTAAATGAGACCACTGCCAATTCCTGGCGAGCTGAGCTGACAGCTTGCCAGTCAAGCTGTCCGCCTCAAATTTGACTTTTTTAGTTCATATCACAAATGCATGCAAAACACAACGTTAAACAGAGGGCCCAGCAGTTGTTTTAAGCAAGGCAGCTTTGGCAGACAGGGAAGGGTGAACGGAAAGAAACCCAACCTTGCTCTCGTTATATTAAATTCAAATATTTCACAATCCAGTTCTTATAACCGCATGCATTTATTTCCAAATAACATCTGTAATACTTTTATTTCTAATTACCAAGATTCCCTCCGATATTAAAAAGCATCTCCTAACATTTTATAATTAGGACTAATAAAAGCACTCGGAATTCTATTTTTTTTATTTGTATATAAATGATGCAATAGAAGCACACATTAAAGCATACAAATAAACACTTCACATCATTCTCCAAATATCCTACCCATTTCTATAACAAATGGTCCAATAACAATATTTTCTATTTGTTTAAAAGCAGTTTTGTGCAGACTTATGGTTTCAACAGCATGATTAACAACAAAATTACATTATTTTGCATAATACATATACATCTTTTAACCCATTGCCAAAAAGATGTATATTTTTCTTACACATTTAAATTATATGATCACATTCACGTTTGCCTCCATTAACATATAAAAGACTTGAGGAAAAATAGATACTTTTTTATTAAATAAACAGTGATGCCTCTCATCTTTCACAAGAATGAATACTTGACACCAAATTTAATCAGGCTGACAAAGGATCATATGGGTTAGCTCTTTATGCCCTTCTCATGAAGGGTCCATCTCTCTCCTGCACTTACAGGGCCAAATATTGCCCTGTAACAAAACACATCAACATGCAAAGTGCTTGTTTCTCTTCGCTGGGTCACTGATATCATCCTGTTTGTGACATTACTGCTTTGTACCAATTTCTGTCATGATACCAATGCATTAAATCCCTTATTCACAAACTGTGTGTGCCAGGCAAACCAAAAAGCAAGTGAATCGTCATTATTTATGAGGAATACATTTCGATTGGGAGGCATAAAACCACTTGTCTGTCACATACACAGGCACACAGAGCACAAATGCTTCAAGGCAGGGACTGCCTTCATATCTCCTATTGCACAAGTCACACTGTCAACACTTTTTAAATTATAGATAACAACAAGCCTACTTTGATGGCAATGAATTCAAGAAGCCACAAGCATAATTTAACATGCATTTTGGACAAAAGGATCAATGTCAAAGCTTCTTTAAACTAGGCAAAAGATCTCCCATCTATACAAGAAAAATAAATGAGTTTTAAGAAAACCTATCAATAAGTTCTAAATGCTGAGAGGGTGGGAGAATGGAAAATCCTATTCCACCTGTTAAGAAACCTGCTGGGTTACACCCACTATGAGTCTCTTCTCCCTCCAGGTGCTTCCTACTCTTCCTTTCTTATAATATGACCCCGGTGAAGTTCACAAAATTTCTATATTTGTCTGAAAGCAAGATATTAAATTCTGAATGGCCTGATTTCACTCACTATTAATCACAATCTTGCTGCACACTTCTCTGTCCTTTTTTTCTTCCTAAGTACATTTTGAAAGTGTTACTTTCGACAAGCATTTTCTTAAAAAATGTGCTAGGAAGTTTCTAACTAAACTCTGCTTCTAAACGAATTTCTCAAGCCAGAGACATGATCATTGCACCTTTGTTTATATTTGTCACTGCTCTTTATGACCAAGTCCAAAATAAGTTTGTTCTAAAGAGCTTCTTTGGATTAAATGTTTTGTTTTCAGTGCATGAGGTGCACACACATGGACCAGAGAACCCTGCTCCGTGTTTTCCCATGTGCAGTTGTTGGTCAGCACATGATTTAGATACCAGACAGTGAAGTATTTCCTCTGCGCACAAGAGCATCACTGCTGCTTTTCATTAACCACAGCAATGACACCCTGCACACTGCTTGGGAGGAGGAAGCCAGGAGGCAACACAGCCACCATACAAATTGATTCCTATTATGAAAACTGCTCTTTAATTGGCATAAACATTTGTGTGAAATCTTCCGTATTCACACATTTCAAGGGGTCTACCACTGAGACAAGTCAGATCTTTGAAAGCTCTTGCCTGACTTGAGTGCACATTTTACACCAATAGGATCAGGCTTTTAAATTCCTTAAATGCTTCTAGAAGTCCCAGCTAACCATCCACAGTTTAAATAACTTTTATGTGTCTATTTTAACAAAAATGTTACCAGTTACATTGACAAAAGTAAACACAAGGTACATCATTCCAAAGAGCAATGGTTTTTAAAACAATAGTTTTAAATCCCAGGGTTACTTGCACATATAGTTCACTTACAGGAGATGAAAACCTAATCTTTACATCCATTTTTCCCCTCAAAACAAGTAGCATGCCACTCATGACCTTTCATTAACTACATCCAGTTGCCATTAGTAAAATCCAGGCACTCAAAACAGCACATCAGAAATGGGCAACTTTGCTCTAAGTAAAAACTATTGCCCCTGTAAACTGGACACTGGGGTGAACAGAACTTTCAGTATTTGAGTTGCTGAAAAATAGACAAATCAGCATGTGAATTTAATACTATAGAACATTTTATTTCAACACAACCTTAAGCTTCAGAACAGAACTCACAACACACTTTAATTAGGTACCTTTTCAAGCATTCAGTGCATGAAGTACAAGTTGCCCAGGGGTTATGAAATAATACTAAAAACTTTATAATCATTCATTGATTTAAGTTTGAGCATAGTATATCATTTGAATCCAATGGGAACATAAAGAGCTATTTGTGAGGTCAACCACAGTACAGACAGAGGCTGACATGATATCGATGGCAAGGTGGAAAGAAATTGCCAAATACAGCAGATCAATACCTCGTTTCACTGTTACAGCCTTCTGCAGACATAAAATATATATCTTTACAGCTACGAAAATAATAATAATGAAAGTGGGAGATAAATGCTTCCCTCAAGGTAAACTATTTGATTAGCTGAGGGCAAAGGTGACAAGAGCAGTCACACTAAAGTAACTTTACAGTCTTAAATAAAAGTGGTGGGATGAGCAGCAGATAAAAGGGCAAAATGAAACTGGACAAATTCTAAGAGATAAAAAGGTAATTATTTTTACCAAGTGTAGTGTGTGAACCAAAGCAAAAACCAACTAAGGAGGGCTTAGTCTAAACAGGGTATATGAGTTCCTTCTCATAAGACTGCTGTACCTTCCAAGAGGGTTTTGAAATGACTTTGTGTTCATGGTTTAAGAACCATGCATGATACATTTAGCCATATAGATTGAAACTCACTATGATATAAAGCTACTCTTAGGCTAATATTTTGCCTTCATTTGAAAACTCAACTGCTGAATCTAAGTGAATTCCTCCAAATCACCACACCATCACACAAGAGGCTTTCACCAGAACATTGACCTAAGTATTTCCCAGCAGGTAACTGGAAGTTTCCTCCACATTTTTATGCATAACTAGAGGGTTGGACTTGTTTCTCTCCAGATCCAAAAAGCACAATTATAATTCATAATGGAGAGTCTCTTTTATGGAATCCCTAGACTTTTCTTTGAATGGAATTTGAAATACAGTGATGCTAATCTCGCATATTTTTATTTGCGGCAAATAGAGCTCACCAGTGTCTAACACTGCTGCAAATAAGGGTCTGAGAATCTTTGGAAGAGCAGGAATACCAGGTACCTTTGTCCTTTTTAGGAAACGTGAATTCTTTCAAAATCCTGAAAATTGGAACAGTTAATAAAAACTAGAAAGGAGAGAGAAAATTAAGAAATAAACATGCCAGGTTGATACCAAGTCTTGTCAAGTAAAAAGCCATTTGATGAAAAACAGTGAAATGCATGGAATATTGGAAGGCATGGAAGTTTTTTTTTTGATAAAAAGACAAACAAAAACCCATGAGTTTTGCATCGTCCCACTTGTAAAACAATTAACACAAACCTGCATAAAGTGGCAAAATACTACATTATACTAACAGCTAGGACACGATTACAACCCAAATTACTAGGTCTAATAAAAGCTACCAGAATCATTCCTTACAACCATACCCTAGGAATTATTTTTGCACCTGTAACAAACATTACATACAATTGAGCCAAAAATCAGAACTCCGGGTATTCACAGGGTATACATATAGCAGACATGAGCTTACTATGTTAATACATAAAACTAACAAAGACCAGAAAAGGCAGAATAAAGAATAAGTCAAAACACTGCAGATTTGGATACGGCAGACCTAAAAATATAAACTTTCACTCTGCACAGCTGTTTTACTTAGTAAAGCATTTGGAGCCGAGTAAACAGAAGACTTAAACCCTTGGCATTCTGAGTCTTGAGCATTATCTCACACATAGTACCCACAGGCCGCAAACACCAAGACATGAATTAGAGCTTGGGAAGAGATCCATGCTCCTCGCATCCCTTGCTCCGAGATCATAGGAGCTTCTAATGTGTGAGGCATAGATGTGCTCTTATTTACAGCAAAAACAAGAGACTCAACGTAAAGCAACATGCTTAATAAATCTGAGAAGCCCAAAGTACCAATATAATTCAGATCACCCAGACAGATACTCACTTCTTAATTAAGTGGGTGATGTCTTATTTAAAACAAAAAGACAACTGAGCCATAGCTAAGATTAAGTACTTGCTCTCACAGAGGAAGCTCTAACTATTATCAATATAAAGGCTTTAAATCACAAAAAAATAAACCATCCAGTAGTCCTGTATTCCATAGTAAGGAGAAAGTCGGGACACAGACTGATTTGAATTAACACATTTTCAGTTATAACAAGTAATTTTACAGAGGATTAGTATCTTGATGGTCTGATCAATACTAGGCACTGCTGCGATTACAGATGAAGAGAAAATTACCCCTGCAGTAATAGTGTGTATGTCTTGGTTCTCCTTCATTTGCTGAGTCCATTACTGTAATGGTTCCAGCATTAGCAGCTGAGGCAATTTAAGCAGCAGGGATGTGATGAATTTAAAAGCAAGGCACATTTGCCACTCATTCCTTCTCACAGTTTATTCTGCATATGCAAGACTTCTACCTGACCATTTCCAATATACAAATCACATGTTATGCGGCTATCAACAATATTTCTTCATTATTGTCTCATTAATAGTGTTAAGGGCCAATAACGTGATTACCACAAAAATCACTACTGCTATATTGGCTGCTGATTCTGCTAAAACATGCCCACCATTTACCTAAGCAGAAGTACAACAAGGCAACAAGCTTATTTAACTGCATCTCAGTTGTTACATTAATTTTAATTTTCTCAAATACCACTTCTAAAGGAACCTATTTGATCTTTCAATTAGAAAAGTTAGGCTTTCATCTTAAGAGATAAGGTAGAACTGCAAAGGAAAAAAGGAAATTAATGAACTATGAACAAACTACAACAAGACAATGTTAAAATTGATCCACATAATTGTGTGGTTCAGGTGACTTTTTCAGTATTAATCCTAAAAATCACTCTCTTACTCAAGTGTCCTGAGAATATTTGCCATTTCTCCCTATCCTGAGACAACCTATTTTAAAATCATTTCATGATTTTTAACTATATAGGGGCTTTTTTCCCCTTCTAGGCAGCAAAGATGATGCAAAGATAAGAAAATACTTTTTACCAGCTAAAAGCCAGAAATTCACTACCTCAGACCACTGTGTTCCCCTTGCCTCCCTATAAATAATATAGGCAGAGCTTTCTTGTTGCTTAAAACTCTTTATTTCCTTGCCACTTTGTCTAATGTGTCTCCCAAATGTGAAATTGCACATAAACACCATTATAAAACCCTTTGTGAATGCACTAATAGCAATAACTTTATTGGAATAGTCCTAGATGTGCCGGGAGCTGCACGAATCTAACAGCCATGTCTGTGGAATTAATTCAGCATTGCCGGTTCTTGTTAAGAACCACTCTTGCTCAAGTGAATCAGCCTAAATAGCTACAGGTAACCATGAACTTGGCTTAACTGCATGTTCCAAGAAGACATCAATGAAACTTGTCTCAAGGAAACGCAAAGAATATTCCAAGTAGATGAGCACCCTGCCTTTCACATGGCACAGCCATATCATAGAATCATAGAATGCTTAAGGTTGGAAGGGATCTTAGAGGTCATCTAGTATGGTCCCAACACACAAGCAGTACCAAGAGGAAGTCATGGACAGGCCTAATGAAACTTCCAATTAGATTTGCAGTGAAAAGCACTTTTTTTCTTTTTTGGAGAAAATGAAATAAGCCTTGAGAACAGTCATATATTACACAGGAATCTTAACAACTCAACTGTGAATATTAATTAATATAATAAACATCCTAAAACCAATAGAGATCATTTTCCCAAAGTTTAAGAGGAGAAAACATTCCAAATTAACTTAGCAAATACAACACTT
Source organism: Nothura maculosa (assembly GCA_032353885.1). Taxonomy (NCBI): domain Eukaryota; kingdom Metazoa; phylum Chordata; class Aves; order Tinamiformes; family Tinamidae; genus Nothura; species Nothura maculosa. The sequence goes on along the minus strand of JAUBOD010000677.1, from coordinate 875,714 downwards.
GTTTCCTTTCTGGGGTATTTATTCTTCATACTGCAAGAACAGAAGTTTATTGTGAACTGACTAAAACTCTGCCCACAATATAAACAAAATCAAAATAACCACAAGGTGAACTTACAAGTTTTCAATTCTAAATTCAAAAAGTATAAAAATATGAAAACATGTGCACAGGTTCCCACTTTCAGAGTGGAGCTATTTAGTTGAAAGGTCTCTCCTGCTAATGAACAATATATAGTCTAGTAGCACTCTTTTTATGTTAAGATCATACATAAATGCAGTATTTGCTATGCAGAAGACAGAAGTCACCCAAATACCACCACCTTATAGATAAGTCCAAAAATTTCAAATAATTATGTTCTCCTGTTCAATTAAAACTTCAGGTAACACTTCACAGGACCCTACCATCTCAAAATGGTATTTAAGAGAGCTGAGTGATTATCTTATGTAGATGACTTGGGTCAGGTATTCTAGGAGTTTGTTTCTTGAAGCGTCCTTAGCTTGGGACACCACCACTATCACCAACTGCTGCATGCTCAGCTGTACTCAAACAAGTTCAGCAACATTGCTGTGTAACAGCTCCACACTCTACAGAAATTCTACCAAGAAACCATCGAACAGCACAATACAGAGCTTGTTACACAATAACTTGACCAAACAAGACTTTTAATGGCTAACTCATGTCACAACAGACCAGTGCTCAACTCTCACCAAGATTCAGTTGCTAGTGTCTCCTGTGAAGCCACTGGTGGGGAGGCATGCAGAGCTACTGAGGCCTTTGGATCTGGAATCTCAAGCACAAGCAATTTGGGCATGAACTGACAAACAAAACCTTAGCAGCTGTGCTTAGATCTATCATCCTCCAATGTTACTGTAGCAACACTGAAAGAAACTGCACCACAGTGGAGCCCAAGAACCAACCCACCTGTAGCCACTTGGGCTTTAATCAAGTCACCTGTAGCCACTTGGGCTTTAATCAAGTCACCTGTAGCCACTTGGGCTTTAATCAAGTCACCTGTAGCCACTTGGGCTTTAATGCAAAATTAACCATCTCTATTTTACAAGGTTCAATCACAAGGCTAGGTGTGAACAGAGAGCTTTTTATACATAAAAAGTCAGCTTAATTGCAAAGGAAGAATCCATCACTAGGCTTCCATTCAGTTCACCTTAAATGAGTTCAGCAAAACGCAACTAAATTTTTGTTCAGGATTTAATATTCCAGGACAGAGACATTGCCAGGAGATGTCTAATCCAAACCAGCTTCTTTACCCAACCATTTCCCTCATTTATAGGCCCCATAAATCCTACTCTCCAGAAGAGGTCAGGTTAACCACACTAATATTTGGTTTATTATGAAAAATTTTGCCTAGGATCTAAGTGGAAGTCTTGGCACAGTTACTACAAAAAAATACACTCTTTCTTTGGCTTGAATATTTCTTTAGTGAGCAACATAGAAATGCTTAAACTCAGGGACTGAAGGGTGAACAATTTTTTTTTGGCCAGGAACCCAGACTCAATCCAAATCTCAATTTGCATGTATAAAACAAAATAAGTGTGAGCTACCATAGAATAAAGCTGTTTCTTTAAAAATAAAGTCTTAGTTTCTCTTCAGCTAGTTGCTGCCTCCTCTCATAACATTAAGACACTCAACTGTGTCAGCTGTGAGGTCCCAGCTGTTACCTCAACTTCTTTGATGTTCCTTTTCTTTCACTTTCAGTTTTCTCCAAACTTCTACAAAAAAATGACCAGTTTCTAAAGCACCCTATAACTCTTCATTGCCCAAGTTTGCCTTAAATGCCTCTTTTTCATTCTTCTCTGCACATGCACCTAGATATCTAGATACATCCAAAGCAGCCAGGCTCCACATGACCTTCCTTGCATTTTGGTTTAACTGGGCTTTTCCAGCACACCTGCATCTTACCTCTCAAGATTGCTAATCAATATTGCTTAAGTTTCCACACCCACTCCTCACACTGCAACCTTGTACTTAGTTATACTGAAGTGGAATCATTTTAACACAATCAGTTCCCAGTCATCACTAGCTATATTGCAAGCCAAATGATAAATCCAGCTCCTGGATGGATGCTATGAACATAGAGATGAATCAAGAGCATATTCTTTTTCTGCAATGCAGTCACCTTGGATTAGAAGGAAAAGTTTATGTCTCTGGGCACTTTTACACATACAGAATGAGCAGAACACAAATGAAATACAGGTCCTTCAAGGACCTGTTGCCTCCTTCAAGGAACAGGGACAACAGAAAAATAAATTAGGAAGTGATGAGATTGGTCTTCAGAGATCGTTTAAAGTTACTTTTACAGGAAATACTTGGATAGAAGTTACTATGTCAAGCCATTTATTACATAGAAGCAATTCCCAGTAATAGAATAAGTTAATTTTAACACTAAAACTGTACTCCACCCCATATGAAACAGAGAAAAACCTTCAGCTTGTTAGACTTTCCCCTAAGCTCATAGGGGAAACAGACTTCCTTCCACCTGTGAAATGGAAATAAACATAGCATTTCTGGAAGTTAACTTTGTAACTCCCTAACCCGGTATTTGGTAAATGAAGTTAAGCAAAAGGTAACAAACATGACCCTGGCCTGGAAAGAAACTAATAGAAATTGACTACCATCAAAATGGGTGAAAATAGAACTTTGAAAAAGCAGCTGGAAAAGCACAGCAAGCAACAACATGATATTTTTCATATATACTGTACCTATGCTAGTGCACTTCACATATAAATTGTTAAAAGTCTTATGTAGAAGATTATCAACAAAGAAATAAAAATAAGAAAAAAGTAAGACCACAGGGGAAAAAAAAAGAGTTAAAAGACTGCTTAAACAACGATAATAAACCTGTTTTGTTAGACTTAGGCACAGAGGAGCTCCAGGAGAGCAGTAGCAACGCACTTTAGCTCCGACGTTACTAGTCACACCAGTAAAAAGAAACCGTTTCTTCATCCCCTCTTGATTTTAAGTGAGAGGTGATTAATTAACCCGCCCCCTCGTGCGTGGGCTGTGACCTCCGGCACCTTCATGAGGGGCAGCTGGGGCGGCATCCCCCTCCTATGCCCATTTCCCATCCGTTACGACCGTTGGCGGCGCGCGCGGCCCGGCCGCCCGGTAGCGGAAACGCTCGCGTAGCAACCGAGGCAGTTGCTAACGGAGGAGCGGCGAGGCGGGAGAGCGGCCGTGAGTACGGGCGGCAGCGCCGCGGTGAGGGGCATGGCCGCCCCATGGCGGGTTGCGTGGGCTCGAGAACCCCGAGGGGCTGCACCGCGGGGGGACTGAATAGCAATAATTAACGCTAATAATAAAAGGGAGGGTGTTTTTCACGTTCGTTTTGGGGCTCCGTTAGGGGTGGCGGGAGGCGTTGCCGCCGCGCCCCCCTGCGCCGTGACCGGCCCCGGGGAACCGAAGGGCCGGTGCGGGAGGATGAGCGTGGGTCGCTGCCCTGTCCCTTCCTCGCACCAGGACCTGCCTCTGGGAATGCGTCTCCCTGCAGGGTGCAGTGGGATGTGCTGGTCAGGCGGCCTCACGCTTCCCATGTCAGTTTCCTCTTCACCTCCTTCCTCCTCCTCCTCCCTTCCAACCCCCTTTTTTTCTTTTTTTTTTCTCTCCCACCCTCTCAAAAAGTCCCAGCACTTCAGCATGTGATGTCTGAAAGATAACCACACACACACACACACTCATATATATATATATATATATATATATATATATATATACACACCAAATATAAAAATATATTCT
>JAUBOD010000677.1:806866-821060 GCA_032353885.1 Nothura maculosa | reverse complement strand
GCTTCGTGCACATGCTCCAGATCCAGGATGAAACAGTAAAGCAGATGAACTGGTGAAATCTTTTTGAGTGTATATTGTACCAAAGACCAGCAAAATGTAGATGACAATCCATGTCTGATGAAATATTACTGCTCTTTATTTTTTTTTTCGTAGGTACTCTTATGGTCATGTGAATTCATCTGTATAGTATGGTATAATGCTAAACATTATAGTTGGAGCGTTTTAAGCTCAGCTGGCAATAGCGGTTTTTTTCGCTTTTGTGGGGTTTTGACCTAACTTTTCACCTGTTTTGAAGGTAAAAATATCTTTTTTCTTTTTTAATACTTAGCCTACGGTTTACAGTGGTTAGTGATCCTCCAGAAGATGAACAGGAGCTTGAGTGTGAAGATATTGGTTTTGCTTATGTCAGTTTGAAAGAGATACTTCAGAAAGAAAAAGATATCATTGAACAAGAAATCAATGGTAAGTTTTAAAAGTTATTTTATTGTAACTTTTTGTAATTTAAAAATTATTAATCATATTTCTACTTCCTTCTTCAAGCTTTAGTAATTGTTTAATGTCTGTTTGAAGAAAAAATACTTTAGTACTAATTCAAGACCTGTATTTGTTTGCAAAAAATCATCAAAAGCTGTGTGATTTTGTTACTGCTTAAAATGCATCTGATTTGAAACAAAAACAGACAAATAAAACTCACAGCATTCTCAGGTTTTCTTGTTTTGGGTTATCAGTTTGAAAACATAATACTGTTTGGGGTGCATCAACTAGGATTTTCTAGAAAACATAATTGATGCTAATAAGAGTATTAATGTTAGTATCAATGCAGTTGGTGGATTTATCAGCGCAGTGCAGTTATCAAAAGTGCATTTTCCCCTTAGGTGTTCCTCTCCATTCTCTTTCCCCACAAAAATTAAAATAGAAGCTGAAAATGTGTCTGTTAGGACACAGAAACTCTTGTCCAAAGATAAATGAGCCAGACTAGGAGCAGTGCAACCTTCATAATAACGAGACTTGTGGTCAGCCTGGTAGAGTGCCAGGTTAATGGGACTTGCCGCTGTCTGATTGCTAGACCTCCAGTGATCGGGACAGCCCAGTAGGGAAAGGAGTGGGATTTTTATCTATTTCCCCGATCATGTGTGATTTGCATCCATGTTATTGCTAAAATACTGAAGATGTGTATCAAAGCTTGAGGAACATGATAAGGAAAATCATAAGAAGAATCAAATTTCCATATCCTGGAAAAATAATATCCATATTTGATACAATTTTGTGGCTGAATCACTTGAGCCTTTCTTTGCAAATAATTTATCTCTGAGTAGCTACATGAAAGTGCCTACTGAAAGCTCTCCTCCTCCAAACGGGTATTTCATAGTTTCTCACTGGAAAATTATTTTTGTTCTGGATTTTATGGCTCTCTCTGTCATAACTCGCTCTTGATGAGACTGATTAGTCTGAGATTTTGCTGCTGTCGCAAGTCACTTTTCACAAAACTCTTAAGACTCCTTATTAATTGTAATCCGAGATGATTATTTTGGCAGGAGTGACTGTCTTGTTTAGTAGTGGTTGTTCGTCAAAAGGAAATTGTTACGATGCAATGTTGACTGTTGCTGTTCTGGCAAAACCTTCCTTTTCCTTATCCTAAGGCATGTGAACTAATCTTGATTGTCTCCACATACATTATATCTGAGAGTGATATTACCTTTTTTATTACTATACCCATTTCTCTCGCTCATAGAGACTAATTCTGTTCCTCAGGAAGATGCAGCTAAAGCTGACAAAGTTGTGCTGAGACTATTTCTTTTTATTGAAACAAATTCCTTCTAGAGTCAAGTTAAGCAGCCTTATTGCTTTTTAAATAGAACAGAGAAGAAGCCTCTCCTTGGACTGTTGGCAACATATTTTCCATCACAGCAGATCAAGTATGGAATGAAAATAGTTGTGCACTGCACCAAATGGAACAACAATTTGCCATTGAAATACTAATACCTGTTTTGGCTGATTGGAACCAGTCTCATATACAGTGTAGAAAAAAAGGTTCATTGGAAACTTTTTCTACATCAAGGAATTAATAAGCATTCGTGTGCATCTTGAACGGAGCTTGGATTCTGAAGTCGCAGCACTTGATTTATTATGAAAAATGAGCAATGAATTTAGCAACCTGTCAGACACACAGTTCTCTTCATTTCCAAGTTAATTCCAACACAAATACTTCCTCTTGTGTACTTTCTGCTGCTTGAAGTGCTCAGTTTCCAGCAGGCTGAGCACTACTAGCTCCTTGCCATAAGAAATGAAGCCTTTCTCCCAGCCTTACAGATCTGAGTGCTAGAACTGGAAGCTACTTTATTTTTGAGTATATATAGGTGCCTTTGAATCTGCACAAATACTAGCAAGGAAAAAAAAAGTAATGAAATTCCTAAGACCTTTTTCTGATGTTTGCCTTCTAGTTTTCGATTCCCAAGATGAGAGTGCAGTAATTGGGAAGCTCAGAGTAACCGTGGAGGCGCTCGATGCGCTGCGCTCGGTCTGCGAGGAGCACGGAGACGACGAGGAGGCATGAAAGGGAAGTTGGCCTACAGGAGCCCCTTCTCCCAGTGTAAATACACGCCTGATAGCTCTTCCAAGATGAGATCTTTGTGATTCTTACAGTTTATTTAATGTATAATTAATATGAAAAGGACGCTTGATTTGCAGTTGTAAAATTTTGTATACTTTTCAGTCTGTTTGTTTTTGTATCTCCCCCCTAAGGCTAAGAATCTCTCCACAATGGACAACGTCTTGTAAATAATTAATACCTACATGATTGAATGATGTGCTTTATTTGCATTTTCGACATTTTTCCTACATAAAACAGTAATAAAAATGCAAGTCAAATTTTTAATTTTTAATAAAAAAACCATAAGCCTTAGAAAAACTGATTAAAAATACTTTTATGTTATCCCTAATCACCCCACTAAATGGAATGCCTGTGATTAGCCTCATTAAGAATTTTATACTGTGAAGATTTTATTAAAAGCAATATATGAAAATTACTTGGATTAATGTGTTAATCTGCCTCTTTAAAATGCTAATATCCATTTTATGCACATTAAATCTCAGTATGTGTTTTCTTTGATGCATGCAGTTCCTATCAATTAAATATAAAGAATGAGGCTAGTTGCAGGACTTATTAAATTACTGTAACCTTTTTTAAAATAATTTTTGCCCTTCTCCAAACATTATAATCAGCTGTTTATGATTATGATGATTTGAGGTGGGGGGGAGGGCAGGCACAATCCTTTTTCTGTACTGTAAAAGATTTACTTTCAGCCAACATCTGTCAAAGCACAGAAAGAAGCTATAAAATATCAGATTTTGCTTCACCTAGTTTAGTTGTAGGGACAGGCAACTGTGTTTTCATTTGGCTTTTTGTCACTTTTAGAACTTACATCAGACACATATAATGATTTGTTGTATCTGAATAACCAGTGTCTAGAAAGCAGCTTGGAAAGTTAATTTTCTAGCATTTAACCGATCTCAATGAAGGATTTAATTGATATTTTTAATGGAGCTGTGAATCAATGCCACAAAAGGATTGTCTCTTGAGAACGAGGATATAATACATTTCATTTTTTAATTTACTTTTTTATTTGTCATTTTCTTCAAAGGATTTTATAGGCTGTGGATTTTCACTGTTTGCAAACAGGCTATGTTTCTTCATAAGCATATGTAAAGTATTCAGAGAGATAAGTAATTTATTAAAATCTACCTAATTTGCCGTGATATATTAAATCTCTGCTTCAGTGATCACAGACCATTTCATTTAGAGAATTAGGCATTCCCTCTTTGTGTGATTAAAGCTCTGGAAAATGAGTTCTTTGCTCCTATTTGTGAACATTCAAAGCCTGCTAATGGCAAGAAGATGGAATAGATTATGAGACAATTCATTACAGTTCAACAGAAAAAAAAAAGCAGCTATAATGCAGAAATGCAAGTATGAATATCTGCATATAGTTTGAACCATCTGTGCTCTAATGGCTTCAATAATGGCTCTTCGTCTTCAGTAGGCTTTGAAATGACATCCATACAATATTAATTTGTTGATGTACGTTATGAGGCCAATGGAATGAATATATTCTGACCACAGAAATCTCTGAATTCCACCATGAACTGACGGTTGACTCCATCTTAGGGTCTACCATCTTCAGGAGCAGTACGCATGCAGACATTGCCAATCCTCACAGCACTTCATTCCTTGGGATCTTTCAGGAGACCACAGGCAGCTGCATTCCTCAGCTCCTCCATTCTTAAGTTAATGGCCATATGTTTGTTGTCATTTCGGCTGGCTCTTAGTTCATCGGTTTGGCCATTGCTTCTAGCTTTTTTTTGGCTCTGTGCACCTATATTGTCATTAAGGCTGTTATTATACATTACAATAATTTGAAACAGCTAGATTCAACACTGAGATTAACTGAGTGGCTTTTTAGAAATTTAGTTGCGGTATTCTACCAGGAGGTTCACATTATTCTTCTAATACTTTGCAAACCAAACTAAATATCCTGCATAAAAACAGAGAAGCGAATTGTTCTCATTTTTTTCTTTTCTTTTTTTTTTAAGGAGTTGCTGTATACTGAATTGCAGGAGAACTGTGTAACTGGTGCTTGTTTTCTTGTGAAATAAACCATGTGGTAAAATTAGAAAATCAGTGATGTTCATCTCACTGAAACATTTACAGTAACACTCTTAGCACTTAATCTTCGCCATCTGAAACTGAAAACTTAGAAACCAAGTATTTGTATACTCATTAAACACAGACCTCTTTGGTAAGTTACTGCAAAATACTCCAGTTGACATTTGGTTACATCGTGTTAACTGTTCTCAGCGACTCCAACATTAACATATGTAATTTGTCTCTGGTTCCTAAATATATTTTTTTCTAAGGCTCTCGATTTTCCAGTTTTTGACTTAAAAAACTTGTTTTCTTTTCATGTTTATTACTAAGAATGTTCAGTGAGGACTTAATAGCAGATGAATTGTATTATCTTGGGCAACATAAACATACAACCACGCTAGAAAGTTTTGTTCTTGCATTAAGTAATCTGTATTTCCAACATGCTCTTACAAGTTGTGACTGAATTGTGCAATGTGCAAGGAAAGTAGAAAATGCACACACTATTTTGTCCAAATTATAGCTATGAATAGCTTGAAGAAAATGTTTATTTTAAGTATTAAGCTTGAGCCAGAGTAGCCTTTTTTTGACCCATATTTTAGTAAATATGTGCTTTTTTACATTGGAAAAGCCTTATTAATGCTACCTCTTTTTTAAATATGACCTTAAATATGGCTTAGTATATTTTAGGTAGTAGTCAATGTTTTAATACTTTAACATCTTTTGTGCTCTTAATTTATAAGGTGCAGCCTGGATATAATATGTAACCTGTAACATGCATCCTAGGTAAGATGAATAGGGCACTTTGGGGGTAGTCAGCTGATATCTTGTGTTTATTTTCTTGTAATTTATGTTGTTCCCTGTTAATTCTTACAGCTTATAGCTTTGCTGAATTATATTAAGCAGTAGAAGAGCTCCAAGTGTCCTAGGCATATTAATTAGGAAGTAAATGTAAGATTTTCTCAAACTTCTTTTTTATTGTTGTTGCTTTTACCCGTTATGATCCGTAATCTAGGGATGACAATCCTAAAAAAAAAAAAAAAAAAAAAGTTAAGAATCAGTACAACATCTATATGAAAGTGATGAATTGTGCTGTATAGGAAGTCTGAGCTTATTATATTATGTGCTTATAACAATATTGTTATATAACAATCACAAAAGGTATCACTAACCATTGCTGTTAAATCTTTGTTTTGTTATTTTGTATTAGATGAGAAATTAATTTCAGTTTAGCTTTATATTTGTGCAGTATGTTTCATTGCATGTTTCAGGAGCAAAGAAAAATGAGAATGAGAAATAAATTTGACTCTAGTTCTATGAACGGCACAGAACTGCTCATGTTCTGCTAGTACTTAATTTATTTCAGCCATTTAACATTTTGTATAAAAGTACAAATGCCTAAGGGCATTTAGGTGTTGATTTCGGTACCTACTGCTCTGCAGAATGCCATCAAGTTTCCATCCACACTTTTGAGAAGCAACTGAAAAAAAGGCAGTTATGGTTAACCATGTGGTTTGTTCAGATGTTCTTTTTTTGAGTTTTCTAGTAGTGATAAATTTTCCCATTCTTCATGACTTCTATATTTTGCTTTAGGTTATTTTAAAAAAGAAGCAGATTAATCAAACAAAGCTAGGCTCACATTTAAATTATAATCTTCTTGCCCTTCTTTCATTAACTCTAAACACACAAAGTTTAAACTTGTAAAGAAAAGTGTTCCTTGAGCAGTGAGAAGCAGGAATATAAATGTGCAACCTCTGCCCAAACCCATCTCCCTCTAACAAAATACATATTAGACATTACTTTAGTAATCCAACATCAATAGCTGCAGCAATGCAAGACAGGTCTTGCACATGATCTAGCAATGAACTGTTTAACATTTTTGTGGATTTGGAAAATAATCTATTTTCTATTTAGACAAACTGGCATCCTTGTTGAATGCAAAATTAGTTCCTTATGTGCTAAAGCTGTAAAAGTGCACTTAGTTTGAAAAACTATTGGAAAAATGTGGTCCTTCTAATGCAAGCAAAAAAAAGAAAATTCTTTTGCATGAAGATTACATTTTGCCTTCTGATTACATGATCCTAAGTATAAATAGACTGGCATAGGTGGCAGCCATTGGCCTGAGTGATAACGGATAACTTAAAAATAAATATGCAGTGAAAAATACTGCATACAGGATAAGTCTCCCAAAGCAATGCTCCACTCATCATCTGACTGGAAACACCCAGTGGTAGGTGAATGGTAAGGAAAACACAGCTAACCTAAGAAAACATACAGAAAGATCTTTCTACGTTTTAAAAACATTTTTTAACCTTCTTTCCTTTTGTTGCAGTCAAATACTAGTGGCTATATATACACACATACTGTATATATTGCCAACAATATGTAAGGCCATATCAATCATTTCTGTGTATCAATACATAGTATATATTACATAAGCAGGAATATCCATTCTCTTTACTCTAGCTATATTTAAGTTAAACAACTTAGCATAAAAATTTTCAATTAGAGTTTACACGTATCTACAAAAAGCATCCTCTTGTGCAGCTCTTGTCAGATCCTACAGCATCTTTCCTGCTGATGAAGGAAAATGGTGATATCTGTAGTTTCTAAGTCTCTTAATATTTATCTCTGAGCTGATCTATGTAGGGAGAGTGCAGAAGTTGACTACTGTGAATTTTGTAGGGTGTTAGATGCACTGTTCCTGCATTTTCGTCGTTTTCTGGGGATATCTCATTACGACAGGTAAGTGGAAGACTTTCAATAGAGAAGTCAACTTTTTTCTTAAAATATGCTAATGGAACAGCTTTGTGTAAAAAAAAAAAAAAAAAAAAAAAAGATAAAGGAAAAAAAACCCTCTTGAATTCTATAAATCAAGTTAATTTTTACTGTTTGACCATAACCTATCTGGCCAATAACCTTAGTTCTTGCACATAGGTGGCTGCAAGTTCTGTGAAACTGTTGTCTTGACTGTGTGCTTTTTTTTCAGGAATGAAAATAACCTCTTTACAAGAACAAATGGAACAATGAAATCACTATATGTTGCGGAAACAGAAGGCACTGCTGTAGACAATGAGTCTCATGCTGCTCTTCATGGCTGGTTGACTCATGTGGCAGTTTGCTCCCGAAATGCATCTAAAGGTGCTGGGGTATCTTTGGTAACGTACTTCAAAGCAGAAAGAAAAGACTAGAGAACAGACAATAAACAGATTAAGTTATCTAGAATATGCAGTTAATTGATGGGTAAGAGGTTCCAATATGGAGAGATATTTCTATATTGTAGTTATTGATATTGTCTGGTATAATTGATTATTTTCTGAGATATCTTTGAAATATTGGCATTTGGGATATTGGTAAAATAGAGGATTTTCTCAATTGAGAGATGAAATGGGTTGGGTGTTTTGTAGCAGCTTCTCTTTTATCGCATGTACCTTCCATGTGGTGAAACAAGGCTTTCAATTACTGAGAGAAGAGACAACTTTTCTAAGGTTGAGTTGAACCTAATTCATGCATTAGTGCAGTTAGCTTTTGTAATTCCCCTAGTTTTGGCTTGAGGCTAGAGCTTTTTTCCTCTCCATGCAAGAAAAAGCCACATAATCTGGAGCTACCTCATCCAGGAGCAATGGATGCCTGCTCCTGGGGGGATGTCACGTGGTTCCATCCCGAGGGCCTTGGCCTGCCAACCCAGATGGGTAAAGGAGAAAGTCTGGGTAGCACCTCTGAGACAATGGATGGCTGAGCCTACCTAGGTATGTCAAGAGGATGTTAGTGGACATGATCATTTTGAAAACTTGCAGCAACAAGAGTATGGGCTGCTTTGGGGGATTTCTGCTTGTAGGGTGGTTATAGGAGACTGAGGTGGGCCTGAGACAAGCGATTCTAAAGGAGAAGCAATAGCAGGAAGGGATTGAACAAGCAGGAGCCAGCTATGGCAAGGGAATCCTGCATCACAGGAGAAGTGGATTTCCAAAGTGAGCTTCACTGCCAGGTAGAGGTTAGCCTGGATCACAGAGGGAGAGAGGAGGCAACTGAACGTCACAGCTTTTGCAGAGTCATCATGTTGAGCCTGGAGAACCATAGTTCTCCATGTGATCATGATAGAAATCAAGACTGGGTGCAAGCAATGAGGCCCATGAACTGCAAGTTGGGTCACTGTGTGCCAACTGCTGAGAGGATGCTCAGGGAGAAAACCATTTGGGAGAAAAGGGAGTGGAAGTCAACGATTCAGTTGCACTCGGAGTTCAGTCTCGTCCAAACATGATAAAACGGCAGGAGTCTGCTCGGTAACAGGTAAAATGGAGAGGGAAGGAGAAAAAAAAAGCCAGCACAGTAATTTGTAAGTCAGCAAGAAGGAAGGAAAATCAGAGAATAATTTATTATGGTACTTTATTATCCATTAGTAATGTTTGACAAAGTTGGGGCAGAAAGACACAAAGCGATCAAGATAGACGTTCCTTTCTAGAGGTTTGGCTTGCTTCGCTACTGTGTTTTTTATGATTAGTTTGGTTTCTAAAGCAGTGCTGTTGATACCAGTCACACATATGCTCCTTCAGTAGTAACATGAAAATACAAGTTCATTTCAGGAACTGCTGGAGGGTGGATGTTTTTCACGTGGTATGATCCTTGTTTATGTTATGCTTTGTGTATTAAGGAAAAAACACTTCAAATGCACTAACTGAAACAGGAGTTTTATATTTTAAGGTTTAGAAAAATAAATGTTAGCTACATCAATGGAGTTTGGAAAAAAAATCAGATTCTTTTGATTTAAAGCTAGAAGACACATTCATCATCGCTTAGTCTGATGTCTTGACAAAGACTGAAAGACTGCGGTATTTTTAGCTCTACCTGAATTATTAAAGCCTCTCTGGACACTTTTGAAGGAAGTTCTGCAGTGAGTTTTTCACTTTGTTGTTCTAGTTGGTCATCCAGTATATTTAACTCCCAAGTTTGAAGCTTAAGTAGAGCATAAAGTTTTGTATGATTTGGAACCCAGCGACATCCTTCATTTTAAACTATGTATTGATCTAGATTTGCTTAAAGCTCTCCCTAGGCTTAGCCACTTCATCCTGTGAACCTCTTAGCAAGACTAGCCCTCGTCTTGTGGCTTCATTGCGAGTGTTTGAATTGTTTTCTTTCCCTGGGGTTTGGTGTGAAAACGTTTCCCATGCTACCTCTTTTTCCTTACTTTTAGTCATTATCAAACTCATAATTTAAGAAATGAATCATTAAAGGTTGAAGGGAAATCAGTTAGTTTCTTAATAAATTCTATGGCTTATGTACTCATTAAGTTCACAAATTGTTGTTATATGACATAGTTCAGCATGCTTGGGATGGGTGGTAGGAGCTACTTGGATTCTTTTTGAGTGTGGAGAAATCATCTTTTTGGTTTCTCACAAATCCTATGAGAGTGAACTGCAGGAATGTAACTGTTCTCCACTTTCATTTCTCAACAGATTTGAGATTGAACTTTCTTAATTTATTTTACTTTTTTTTCTAATATATGAATAAAATATTTCCTTAACACACTGCCTGGAGAACAAAACAGGATTTAAACATGAAAACTTGCATTTTATAGAATCGTTACAGACCACACAATAAACTTAGATAAATATTAAAAATACCCATTTAAATATATTTGTCATAATATACTATATCAGAATGCATAAAGTAAAACTTGCGGTGGAAAGTTGCCCCCTACTGTCTGCTGCAATGTTTACATACAGAACAGTAATTCACAGGAAGGTTTGAGATTATTTCTACTGGTTCTTTTAAATAAGATACTTCAATTCCAGATTTTAAATTTTTGTTTGTAAATTTAGTAGATAGAAGAGATGTTAGAGGAAGAAAATGAGCTCAAACTAACCCAAATGTTTTTGAAATATTGATCTGCTTTTCATTATGTATAAGAGTTGGAGCTAAAACATTTAATTTTGATAGAAGCTGTTTACATGGTGGTTATGAACATTTTAAAAGTTTAAATCTCCCCTTTGAGTGCCTAGTTAGCTGCTGCAGACTGATCCATTCCAACATGTTATTTTGTTTATACGCTAACTATAGAGTATCCTACTATGAGATAGCAGCCTGATAGGTTATTTTTCAACTTTCATTTGGTAAAATCAGCCATTAGGAAACAAACAAATGTACAAGTATTAAAGCTCTGAAAATACTCTTTTCTTTTTTTTTCAGGGGACTGTTAATTAACTTTCTGTTTATTCTTTAAACAGTATTAGTTCAGCTTAACTACCTGTAAATGTCTGCTGAGAATTTGTCAGCCTTTAGTGAGTTAGCAGATGCAAATAGATGAAAAAATAAGGACTGAAGAGAACTTGTCACAACTGGAAACCTCTGAGAAGTTTGCAAAGCACTGGCCTCCTCGCGCTGAGTATGTGTTCCTGTTTGTGCAGCACAATTCCTCCTTTAAACAGCTAGAGTATAACAAAACATTTGGCAGTATTTGCTTTCAAATAATGTCTGCCAGAGCCATTTGCATATAGGGATCTTAGAGTGTTCAATCATGATTGCCAAACATTCTAGCAGGTGCCTACTTAGTTCATACTGGCACTAATGGTATTAAAATGCCAATTTTGTCAGATGTTTTCATGAAATAATAGTTTTCTCTATCTTTGATTTGTAGTTTCCAAGAAGGAATCCTTAAAGCATTTTCCAAACTGATTAGCACCTAGAAATTATTTGGAAAGGGAAAAAATAAGTAGAAAAGAAATGCCTAGAAAGGGTTAGTAAGAGTTGAAAACTCGCCCAAGTACAACACAGCAGAAAAAGGATTAAAATCGAAGGGAGAATGAGGTATGTAGAATTTAATAACTATAGCTATGAGGAGCAGTAAGTGCAAGCTGCAAAAGTTTATTCTTGGCTTTAGGCTTACTTTTCTGTGGCTGCAGCTCCATCTTTGTAGTTCAAGGCCTTACACTCTAGGCTGCTATATTTTTTAAATATTTTTTATATTTTATATATTTTAAAATATATATATAATTGGGCATTTATTGCTGTAAATTGATTTTTATTTCATGTATGAATGTCTAATTTCTTACTTTCTCTAACATATTAGTGAATTTACCTAAGTCTTGACGAGCTTATTGCTTTTCTTGTGGTAAAATCATCATTACATGCATATTTTATCTTGTCTATATCTATCACACCCCTGTTATCAAATGTCCAGAAGTGAAACTATGCCATTAATATAATCATATATAGCTCTGTATGTTTATTGTGTATAGCTATACATTAATATGCAAAATGAAATGAAAAATTCTATTATAGAATAATGACTTTTTGTGGTTTCCTCAATATTTTCTCCCCATAGATTATCGATCTTAATATATTTCTTAGCTGATACAGTGGTGCAGGAAACTGACTGGTTTTATTAATGGGGCCCAGGATCTGCCTCAAAGCAGCAGCAAGGAATGATATTACACCGGGCAGTGCTGGAGTATGCCTGGGTGAAGAATGTTTTTGTTTTGTTTTCAAATGTATAACAAGGCAAAAATCCATCTATCAAATTAATAGCACGGTCCTGTTCAAAGAAACAAATTCCTACCAATGTCAATACATTCACTCTATTTTCCCTATTAAGCCTTGTTGGAATTTATTTCCTTCTTCACTAGATGCAATGTATTTGACTGAAAAGTAGTTACAATAATGTGAAGTTTTCTGTGAAGTCATGAATACCTTATGTGAGGGGAAATGCATTCAGCTGCCTGTTGCTCCACAGCCATTAATCTGTTGAATAAAAGAGTTTGCACATGGGTTCACTCAGAGAGTTAACATCTGATTTTACATGGAAATATTTGAAAGAAAAAGTACAGTGTAGCCTAAAGCCTGTTTAGAAAGATTTTAAAGATTTATTTAATGCAGTTTCTTGTCTCAGTTCCTGTTGCCTACTTAGAAAAGAATGTTGTTTTGAAATGTAAAACGAAATAAGAGGAAACAATTCAAGGAATGTTTCTACTGGACAGAAAAAAATCCCTTAGCTCAAACACATTTTTTTTTTAAAAAAAGTGTTTTCATTGTTCTAGTATTTCATTATCATCTATATTAAATCAGATGACTCCCTACCCTCCAGGTCTTCTCTGGTGCTTTAGAGATAAAATAAAAGGCAGGAACTACTATAATTTATCAACATAAAATAGCATCATTCTTCTTACTGGGATAGTATTTAAACTAAGAATGAAAGCAATTAGTAGTTATTGTTTCTCTCTACAGAGATGAATGTTCTAGGTAGGAGGTACCCATCAGCTGAACATTTTAAGGGCAATTCTTAAAGTGAGTTTTAGCTTCCAAGGTGAATATAGGAAATACTTCATCATAAGATGTGGTCCTGCTTGCTGTTTCCACCCTTACTTACGTATTTGTTGGGTTTGGGTGGTTGTCACTCAGGTAGAGTGTGGAATAAGACAGTAGAAGATGACAATTAGCTGAAGATGTTTTGGATGAGCTCTTATTTTAGAGTAAGACTTTTAAGTGGATAGGAATTTCCTTTGTAGCTTCTCACTGTGCTTTTTAAAGGCACTTTTAAAAATCTGTCAGACCTGAATTGGTAAATTAGCTTTTACAAGTTTGGTCTGATAAAGGCTGCACCAAAACTCGTGTTCTGTTTTGTGTCTTAGATCTACTGCTTACTCATTTCCAAGTGAGTTCAATTCCTTAATATAATTATGGATGAATGGTTTCTTTTTTAAATTATCTGACTCCTGTGGATTACTTAATACAGGTAACTCTGAACTGTATTCCAATGGCTGTTGAGTGTCCTTAGGATTATGAACACCCAGGGTTTTATGTTCTGAGCTGTGCTCTGCTGCACGAGGGGTGCCCATGGAGACCTACTGGCCCATGTGCCTGGAAAGCAACCCTGAAATCCTTGAGTGGTTCCTGCCTGAGCACAGAGAACCAACAGGAAGAAAATGAGGAAGCTTCTTTCATATCCAGTACTTTGAGGGGCTCTTGCAGATAGCAAACGTTGGCCTTGGCTGCTTCAGATACCACCCAGGATGCTTAAGAAACTTGACTTCCTTTTCTTGCCCAGTATTTGGAAATGCGAATATAGTCTGTTTTGGAGCAACATTCTTCATTTAACTTGCTAATTAACTTTGGAAATTTGTAAAAAGTTATAGGTATAGACCATGCAAAGAAAAGTGGACTTTCTCGCTCTGCCGAAGAGCAAAAAATCAAGTAATGGATTAAAGAGCAGTGGAGAGCAAAAGGAAACTGAAACACAAATGTTGTCAGACATCTATCCCTTTGAGCTGTGTCCCTTGTTTCAGTTGGATCTCTCAAGAGATTATCTCCAGAAGCCAGGCATTCCCAATGAAGTTTCTCTTATTTTTCTTTATTTTGAATCTAGGAGGTGTGCTGCTAGGTATACTCAGGCCTGAGGGTGTGGCTTTTCTAATGGCACTTGGACACCTACCAGCTGCTTGTGAAAACTTTCATCTGGGCTCCTTACATTTGTAAGGAGGCGTCCTGTTTGCAGCCTGTATCCTGTTATTCTATTGGGTAATTGAATTCACTGATGCTTGGCTTTCCAAAGACATAGTC
>JAUBOD010000677.1:785342-798851 GCA_032353885.1 Nothura maculosa | reverse complement strand
TCTGCTGAGTTGCTGCTGCACAGGTGGGTGTGTAAATGCCTGGCACAAGCAAGCTCAGTCATCAGCTCTTTCCTCCTCTTTGATCTGCTCCCATGACCTGTTGCCTCCAAATGCTCGTGTGTCAAGTTCAATTAAAGCTGCTTGCCACTTTCCAGCTGCTTGTTAGATAAATCATCTTGGCCCTGATCAGCTTCTGTCCTCTGCAAGGTAATAAAACATGGAGAAACTGGTAAGTAGGAAATACATATATGTGTATTTGTATCTATGTATATAACTTCATTACAAGCTTGGGCTTGTTATTTCTCAGAATTTATACTGATACTGAAGTGGAAACCCAATTCTAGCATGCATGTGTGTTCATCGCTTTCTCAGTCTGTACTGCAAAAAAAAAAGTTTAACTGAAGTTTCTGTTTTCTGGCAAAATATATGTAAAGAGAAACAAAGAGAAGAAAATAGGGGATTCTTATGTCTGAAACCATGAGACATTTGTATCTGTGGGAGGCAGAGATTCCATGTAAAATGTGAAAATTTTCAACTTGCTTTGCAGCAAACAGAAAAAAAGTCTTGCTTTCAACAATATGTAGTTTTTGCTTTGTGGTTGTGTTGTGGTTGACTTTAATGTATTAGCCAGCGTAGCTTGCCTAAGTGATAGCTGTGTGGGAGCTAATATTTGAGCAGTGTAAACAACCGAGATGAAGTTTGTTTAGGCTGCTCTAAAGTGATAAGACTGGGAGAAAGTAGATGGCGCTCATGAAAGACAGTGTTTGCCTCAACATCAAGAAAAACTTTCTAATGGGGAGATGTATGAAGCTGCAGATTAACTTCCCAAACGAGGTTAGGGAAGTCCTGTGGCTTTGGATTTTACAAGATGATGCAACATTTGGTGCATGTTCTTGAGCATAATTTGTAACAGGCAAGACGAACAGAGTCACCCAACACATCTCAGTACTGAACATTTTAGTGTATAACCTTTACTAATCAGCAATATGAATAATTTTGAGAAGCTTTGCTAGTGAAAACTATCTTTAAAAAATCTCCCTCATAATTAGGAAGCTCAAAATTGTGTTGCTTCTTGCCCTGAAGAATCAGTGAGAATTGCTGTGAATTTCCTCTAACTTTGCAAAGGATCATGCATATACTCAGGAAAAAAAGGCCGGCATTCAAGACAGTTATGTGAGGGCATGGACATGGGAGCAGATGCTCCTGCACATGTGTGTATCTCAATCCATCCCAGTATCTTGAGTACCCCCAACACAGCCCAGGGGACTGAGAGCTGCAGGATCCCCTCCCTGGACCGTCCCTGGGTCATGGGCTACTGCAGGATACTGATGTGTCACAAGTAGCTGCTGTTTGTAAGCTGACCTCCCAGCTGACTTAGTACTCGTTTTATTTGTGCAACACGTCTAGATTTTTTTGCTGCAGTTTATCCAAGTAGCTGATTAGTTGTGTTAGTTATTTTAATCTTTATTTTTTTTCCTCTGACCTTGGAGTTGCTCATTTGGCTTAGAAAAGCATTTGCTTCCAAATATTTTATGCTCTAGTAGAAGTGTGCTTTCTGATATGAGATGTTTAAGTTTTGGGACAAGCTTTTATTACCTAGAGTGCTATCAAGCGCTTATATTACTAGTGAACCAAATGCCTGTTCTTCAAATATTAGCCATTTTCTGCGCTTTTGGGGTTACATATTTAAAAATGTCCTTTAGAGCTTTCTATTGTGAAATTTTGGCATCTTTAGTTCAATAATCAGTACAGTTAATGAGGTCCTGTGATTAAATCCAGTGACGTTGTATGACGCTGTAAGTGCCATTTTAGACTTGAGAAAGCTTAACTGTAAAATAAATGTGTCTTGCCTAAGGCCCCATAGAAAATCCTTGAGAAAGCCAGAGCACAGTTTGGTTTTATTCTTGATATCTTGTGTCTTGAATAGAAGATGCATTTCTTCTTCCAAATAAGGTAGGAAATTTAGGGTGAAATGATCATGGTTTATCCAGGAAAAAAATGGATTATTACACAGTAGTGTACATGAACATACATGTTTGTACTTACAAGTTGAGATCAGTCATGAAAATTTTCATAAGCTCCTTGAACAACTCTGCAGCTTTATTATTTGAAATACAGTTTTCTCTAACGATGTAAATTATAAATATGCATATGCTTGAAAGATTTCTAATATCATTACATGAAAATTCTCACTATCAATAAAAGAGAACTATGGAATAACAAATGATTTTTCCATATGCAAAAATCTTTAGAACTGTGTGGTCTAGAAATGAGACATTCCAAATAAAATGCAGCTATGCAGAAGAAATTGAGGGGAAAGTCCTTAAGGTGACTTTTAAATGAAAATGAAATGTCTTTTAGTAAGTTTCGGAGGTACAATATTACAGACTGGTAGAATTGTATCTCATTAATTTCAAACATAGATTTTTATGTGAGGCTATTTGATTATAATTTGATTATCTGACCCTGTAATTAAAGTTTATTGCCAATTTCAAAGCATATGTGTAAAATGAACTGGTTTTCTTCAAAGCAATATACAATCCATTGGACTCATTGACTTCTAGTTTTGCATTTAAATAGAAAAGTCTGTTATAACATGACAAACAGGTTTCGTTTTTGATCATTAATCCTGCTAAGCAATATTCATAAATTCAATTTTGAATCAGTTGGAATACTTTTCTTTTATTAGTTTCTGTGTTATTAAATGAGATTGTTTCTGACTAATATATTTCTGGACTCAAACTGTAGCTCCAAGCTGTTATTCAAATCAAATAACATGCCCCTTACTTGTGCCTAGCACTAATAAATGCCAACTTGTGATACATTTGCTGGAGACTGTCACGAATATTAAAGGAGGCAATAATGCCACTAATGTCTCATAAGTAAGCTTATTTTTCTAAAGGGCTAAAATCAGTCATTGTTCTGAGGGGGGTAATGGGGGAAGAACCTTTAAGACTTAAAGCCTAAAGCATTATTTTACTCGGCTAAACATTATTACTGATGAGGTAAATGACCAAGAAATTACCACTGGAGAGAATGAAAAATACAGTGTGTAACTTTTGGTGCTACCATAAGTAACAGAAAAGCATCCACTGCCTGAGCATGTGCTGGTTTTAGTAGAACCGCATGTTTGTTGAGTTAGAGACATGTTTGTGTCTCCTTTGGAGTGTTTGATTTAGAAGAAGAAAAAAATGCCCTTGTGCTGCTGTTACTGTCGGCCTCCTCCTGCAGCCTTCTGAGATCTTGCTGATAGCAGCTAGGGTTGGGGTGGGCATGGACATGTCTGGTGAGCAGGGAAAGGGCATCTGAGGAGACCCCTGTGATCTAGATAACCAGAGCTACTAATGAGTTTCCAACAGTTGGACTATCTGAGTACAGCTTTGCTAAATATTCTAGTTCCTCTTCTGTAGAACTAATGTCGTCTTAAGTATTTAAATGACAAATTTAAATAATTGTGCAAGTACAGTGTTACAGTTGTAACAAATGGATTTTGTGCTAAGTATTTATTGCTCTATTTTTATTTATTTATTAATAATTCCCCATGGGCTGTCCATCAGAGTTTGGAGGACTTGCACTGTTCAAAATATAGCCCTGACGTGTCTTTCATTGTAAGCAAGTTAGAGAGGGCTTTTCTCAAGCCTCGATTATTCAGAGCGTGGTGGCTCCAACCTGAAGTTTATCCCTGCGGTTCAGGTTAAGCGCCCGCTTTGTGGGACTCGGCTTCTGCTACGCTGAGTCCTGCAAAACCGACCCCTTGTGCCCAAACAGATACTCAAATCAGTATTAAAACATGAATGTAAAAGGCTGCATGTACTTTACAGTCTTCTTTATATGACATTTCCTCTCAAATATAATTCTTTCCCAAAGGGTGAAAATCCTCCATGGGATGGTACCTGATGGCCTCAGAGCATTAACTGCAGCATGGCACAACCATGGCGCTTGTTCACAAGCAGATGAAGGAAAACAAACCCAGAAATCCCAAGGCAAGGAGGGAAGAGAGTTTTTCCCCTGTGGTTCATCCAGCAGAACAGCCTTACCCTGCGGGACGGAACTCGCCGGGGTGCGGGCCCTGCTGCAGATCAGCTCCTTCCCGCCACATTCCGCTGTGACAGGTACGAGGTATCAGTTGGAGGGGGTCAAGGGGCATCCCGGCACGAGGAGCGCCCTCCCAGCCCCGTTCCGCATTACCCAGGGCGCCGGCGCTTGTTTCCTTCCTCCTCGCGCCCCCAGCCTGCGCACGTTATTGATATAAAGGTTGAAGCTCAGGCAGCTTAACTGTTATGTGGAATGACCTTTACTTTTAATATTAATATATTATTGTAAAGTCTACGAGTCTCATAAATGCAATTTTCGAATTCATATGAAATGCCACGTGCCGAACCTATTGCAACTTTTCCTCTAGTCCTGTGGCAGGTTGCAAACTATGTGAATTAATATGCATCCTCTTCTTTCCCCTTTATTTACTTAGCGAGGTTTGCCGAGCAACTTTATCAAGAGTAACATTATCAAGAGCTTTCCCGCAAGCTGCTTTATCATATTCACATCCGTGTCTGCTCGATACTTGTCACTGTCAATCAAATCGCAATAATACGCAGATGATTTGCTCATTTGGTTTAATAAAATCTCTCTGCTTATTTGCACTGCAGTCATTATGCCACATAATTGCTCTGCCGCCGAGGTGAAAGGCAGCCAGTTGCCTGGGGGATAAGAAGAGACTATTGCTATATGAAGGATTTGTTTCTTTGCCTCTGTCTCTCCCTAGTCACTCATATCCCCAAAATTAATATTGTATTTGAATCCAGTCCTGCTATTCTTATGCAGGCTAACATTGTTATTACTTATTATTTGGATGTGAAGTCATTCATTTTTAGTTTTGATGTCCAAGCTGTCAAGCTAAATTTCATTGTGTACTGCCACATACAATTTTTAACTGCCATTTAAACGAGATTCAAAATCCAAATTACGAAGAGAACATGTTCAAAGGAATGGGCTGACAGGAAGTATAGCTACAATTTTTATTTCCCAGGAAATCAAAGTATAGATCTTGTTATTGTTCTGGGGTGGAAATGTGTGCAGTTTTCATACCTCCTAATCTCTTTTGTATTGGCTGGACACTGTGATTCAGAAACGGGGGAGAAAAGGGGCTAGTTATGCAGATGAGCAGCCCTGCGGCTGCAAAGCCAGGGCCCCCGCTCCCAGAAATGATGCAGCGCGGAGCTGGCCCCGCTTGCTGTGGCGAGGCTGGCGGTGATTTGTACTCCCTGCTCCTGCACACGCTGCCGTGGCGGCTGGGGGAAGGAAGAAGGGGACCCGGGCGGCCTTCCCGCGTGCCTGACGCAGCCGGAATCGCCGCGCGATCCCGGAGAATCGCGATCCCGGCACTGGGCTGCTCATCAGGAACATGGAATGCCTCTGGTTTTCAATATGGCTTCCAAGCAGAGAGGACCTGATTGGTTTAAGAAAATGGAGATAAAGGAAAAAAAAAGACCTAGTCTGCTAATTATACTCCAGTTATGTTCAGAATTTACATTACATTGTTACGTTAATTGGGGCTTTGTTGGTATGTAAGGCAATTACTGACATTTTTAGGCAATTGAACTTGAGGTATCTTCTTTGTCTGTGTAAACTCAGCCTAGTAGTATTCAGATATCTAAAGAGAATGATTTGTTTAAATGTTAACATGGGAATAATTCCCTTGGGTGCCTGAATGCATGAAGTTTGATTTTAGAGAGCCCTTAAACTCAGGAAAGTCCAGGACAGGAGCATGAAGTCGCCTTCATGAAGAGATGTCAACTCTGTGCCTCTCGACACATAGTGGTTAATTGCTCACATTCACACTATATTTGCTTAATGTCTTCTTTGAAAATGGTTCTTGTTATGACTATTCCTACTAGATTAAACAGGTGTTTATTTTCTCCCATCACTGCGTTGTATCTCAGCAGTTTTGGGCAAAATTAACCTATTCCAAAACCAGGCATTTCAGCAGCTCTTTGTGTATGTGTATGACTCTTGGTCTTTTCTTTTTTATTAATACAAGCAAGTACTGCTACCAGCTATCTGGGCAGTGTTTGGTATAACATTAATCTTCATTTGTGGGAGGCGGGTGTGATAGCAATTGTAATAGGCAACTGATATCGCTCTTTTGCGGTTTTACCCCTTTTTGGAGATGTAAGATAGGACTGTATTTCCCTCCTTTTTATTTTTTTCCCTTGCCTATATCATTTGATATTTGGTTTGTATTTTGTTTGAATGAGCATACCTATGAAGCAGTTGAGATCATCCTTTGACTATTATTTACTGCTGTAGAATGGATCGAAAATTGCATTATCAAGTATGCTGCAGCTTATGGCTTTTATTTCCTAGGGAAAAATGTATTAGGTCTATTACAAACCCATCACTGGAATCTGTCACTGTAAGTTAGATGATGATATAACACGTCCTAAACCTGCTGCTCTGCACAGCACAGTTAGCTGAGCTCTGTGCTGTAGTGCAGTATAGAGCCATACGGAGCAAGGGCGGTGTCGGTAGGTGAAGGATGCTCTAGCTGGATGCCACTTGAAAAGGATGTTTCTGTTTCATGAATGACCATGGATATCCCTGCTCCAGACTGCATAGCCAGAGCGTGGATTTATTCTGACTCAATACAAATCCTAGTATCTTTCCTGAATAACAAAAGGTTCACCAAAAGGGATTGTAAATGCATGTACATTTCCTGCAACTGATTATGACCCCGTAGATGGGGTTCCAGGGCAGGAAAGTAAAATGAGAGCTGGGGGGGATTTTGGTTTTTATTTTTTTAGATCCTAAGAAGTCTGTGTGCATGAAGATCCTCAGATATACGTGATCCTGAGCAGCCTGCTGCAGCTGATCCTGCTTCCCGCTCTCCAGGGGCCCCTTCCAAGCTTGTCCATCCCAGGCTCTGCAGTCCACGCAGGCAGAAGTGCTGTATGACTTGCCCTTTCTATAAATAATCTAGCACTATTTTTGTCACAGTTGGCTAGAATTTTATAATGAGATGGAAAGTCTTCTGCACTACCACTTGAAATATTTCACAAAATGCAGATTTATTTAGCTTAATTTAGGCCTGACACTTTCAGTGCACTTTCACTCAACAGGACTTTAGAAAGTCCAGAATGTCGAGTGCTAATAACGATTAGCTGTAACCCCAACTTTCTAAAAAGGCCACTCACATAAAACTTAGCAACGTGGCCCTCAAGTTTGCTTTGAACGAAAATCTTTATTTCATATTGGCCATGAGAAACGCTAAAAAAGGAAGGGGACAGGCTCTGTTTTCTTGTCCTTATGGTGGTTGTTGATCCTTTCTAATCTCTAATATTAAAAAGATCTTGATTCTGAGTAATTTGTTTTGCTGTGGTGGCTGATTTGCTTTTATAAAAGGTAGTAAGAATTTGGGAGAAATGTTCCATACTGAATGCTTAATGGTTTCTCCCATGAAAGCGCAGCTGCTGTTACTGATGTTTCAGTGCTAGCTCACATCCTCCTTGTTGTGCACAAACAGGTATCATCATGATGTTCCTAGAGAGTTTCCTTGGTGATAAACTGAGCAAAAAGCAAATGTTTGTGCATTATTAATTTCTTAAAAATAATGCTGAAATGTAAGAGAAACTTGCAGCAGATCACAAGTACCAGAAAAGCAGCAGCTTGACGTATTCTTGCATATTTTATAGCCAGAACTGTATACTAATGTGATATACCTATACAGAAATGTTTTGTGCATACATATAAAAAGTCATAATAAAGCATTAAAATGTGTTATTATCTAAAAATTCTAACCTAGTGTTCTACATAGAATTTGAGTTTCAGATGTCAGTTCAGCACACTTATTTGCTCCTGCTTGAAGATGCCATTGAAATTTGGTAAGTGACTAAACAGGAAAAAAGTGCATCTTATGATTTGTAATGGGAAATAGCAACAGTCTTTAACAGAAATGTTGCCTGTATATTTCAGAGATATCTTAATTTCAGATAAAGGACTTTCAAGGCGATAGGTGATAAGAAGCGATAGGATATTTAAATATGTATTAGAGAAAATTCATAAGAACTTATCTCAAAACGCAGTGCTGAGCTTGGAATAAGCAGTGCTGAGCTTGGAATGCGGCTGCCATAATTAAATAATGGGTTGGGATATTTTGATGGGTACTCAGGCATTTGTAGACACGACTTGGTGCATACAAATGCACGGAGACTGAAGTTGCCGGATATTCCTGCAGGACCACGCTCTTCCCTCCAGCCCAAATGCCCAAAGCGCTCGTGTGTGTCCAAAATTTTGGTGCCTGGGACTTTCGGAGGTGCTTAAGGCAAAAGTTAAGTGGTAATCATTCACTTAATATTGGAGTAATGGAAAGCAGTTCAATTGTGACAGTAGTTCTTTGCAAGGTTACGTGACGTTTTTCAGCAATATGTTTTGCTATAAATTGGAGCCAATATGTAAAATAGCACAGAAAATATTGCATCAGGGAGCAGTCTACCCGGCAGCTTGATGAGAGAGAGATTTGAGCAATCTAATATTATAGCCCCCCTATTAATTAACACTAGATTTACTATCTAAAAGGAGGTGTTTAAAATTCTGCAAGATGAGACATGGTTATCCTCATAAAGTCTCTTTCTCATAATCCTCATCTTCCAAAGGCATTAACAGACCTTACATTTGCAAAGTGGAAATTATTAAGGATAATTAAGATGAAAGATTTATTTGATAGAAGAATTCTCATGATGTTTGGAAATACTCGGTTTAAATTTAATCTCAGTTCATACTTCTGCTGTTTAGAATGAAATACTCTTTAATAAAGGGTAACTACAGACAGCCAAACCATGCTTCTAAATTGCAGAAAACCTACTTGTATCCCATATATATATATATATATATATATAAAAAACCCTCACTATATTGTGCTTTTGAAAAGTGTTAAATGGATGTACAACAGGACTGAATGAAATGAGAATTGCAAGACCTTGAGATATTATTAGAAACATCTGAATGGGAGATGCAAATGCATACAGCCCCACCCAGGGAAAAGAGGAAAAAAAGGCTGTAAATGGCATTAAAAAGACAGAATTCTGATAAAATATAAAACATACAAAACAGATGTGGACAGAGATGCTATGTTAAAGGTATTCTGGATAAGTGTGGATTCTTATTCATAGACAAAGCATCTCAGCTGAAATCCTGGCTGTTGAAGTGAACAGAAATTCTGTTGATACTCCTAATGGGTCCGTCATGTCGTTAAAACATTAATTCGTGAACAGTTGTAATTGCAGAGACAGGCAGGCTGAGGTTTATGTGCCTTGCTCATGATGTAGTAGAACCTAAAATTTGTATTATTGACTTGAAATCACTGATGTGTTTGGGATTCAAGAGCCCTAAAAGGTGTTTTGGTGGAGGCAGATCTGCCAGGCAGGCACCATCCTTGGTAGCTTTTCATGGCCCTTTCCCACTGCATGTGATCGTTTCCTTTGCATATTCACCCTCAGTCCCCACTCTTTACTCTTCATATTCAGTTCTTTGATCAGTCATACACTAAGTTTTTTAAATATTCAGCTTTTTAAAATTACCAACCACTTACATACCTGCTTAATATGTCACTTTACCAGGAAAGTAATAAGATGATGAAAGGAGGAAAGTGACTTTTGTGTAGAAATATGGCTTTGGGTGTGAGTGAAATAATAATAAAAAAATAGTCCTGCTTTATTATGTCTTATCATCTCTGAAATTATGTAGGAATTTTTCAGTCGACAAATTAATTTTCAGCTGGAAAATCGCACTTATGAATTGGTTTTGGTCTGCCTTTCACTCATCATACCCCTACAGCAGAGCCGGGATTCGTAATGATATTGTGGAAACCGCTGATCAAAGGTTGTTTACATGGACTGTGTTCCCTGATTTGCCAAAGTTGTCTGACACAGATGCACTTTAATGACTATTCTCTGCAAAACTGATTTTTCAAAAAGACTCTTTAATCTGATTACTCTATAATCAGATTAAAAGTGGGAGATTACGTGCCTGCTTCGTTGGAAGTCTATTTTACATGGTTGTAATTCAAAATGGCCCGTGAAAGAAAGGTAAAGATGAAAACAAGTTTTAAAAACCCTCTATTTATGAGGAAATAGCCATGACAACTCCAAATCTAGCTAACATTTTTTAATCAAAAAAGAGTTGCTGTTAAAAATTTTTAAATTAAGGATTTTAATTCATCAATAGACTATTTTCAGTATCCTGAAAATGATAATATATGAATGACATTTATGTTTGTAGTGTGGTTTACTATTATAAGTCAAATTCTAACATACAATTTTTGTTTAAACAACAGATAAAATATTTCTCTTCAAAACAGAGAAAACAGAGAAATCTTTTCAAAATTATATTATGCAGAATCAAAATTTATCTCAGAAAAAACAGCAATTCTTGCCATTCACATGGGAACTACTGCATAATCATAAAGACATTTTTAGGATAAAAAGTACTTGAAGTCATTTTTTAGAAGTTTTGTACTTGTGATTCTGCACAGTAGGAGTCACAATAACTACGGCTTCTAGTTTAGAAAGGAAGGAATCTTAAAACCATGCCCACTGAAATGATTAATGTAGTAATATAAGTGATTATTTTTCCGCAGTACAAGGCGGACTGCAGAAAGAAATGGTGCAAGGCTCTGAGGTGTTTTGTCACTGATGACTTCTTCTATTTGGAGACCATTAATACAGCCCACCTATCATGTCCATAAATGCAAATATAGATGTCTGAATATTATGGTGACATGTATCTTTTATATGAGTTTATTGAAAAGCAGGGCTTCCTATAGGGAATCAAGATGTGTAATAGTTGTGTCCCTCTGTTGTTTGGGTGAATTTGCACTTGGAGTTTCTTACTGTTCCTGCTGACAGAGCAGAGACCAACAGTAGATCCTGCAATTCTACCCTTAGAACTAAAAATCAAATTTCCATGCTGCAGATAATCCTTGCTCATCTCATCTCTTTCACACTGAAGGTTTCAAAATATCTTCAAACGCATTTTTATTTTGGTGCATCTAACTACATCTATTCTAGCTCTTTCATGGTAAATAAAATAATAATAGTCTGTGCTAATTTTGATCATTTCATTGTTATGCCGTGTTACCAGGCTTGCCAGGCCCTAACAAAAGGGTGAAGTTGGGTGAAACTGAAGAAAATGGCACTTAATTCCAATGGAGCATTGGGACAAAGTACCTGAAGAAACCCATATCCCAGCGCACACACAGGGAGCTGCGGATGCGGAGAGCGATCTCTGGGAAGCCGTGAAGGCCTCCATGGAATCTGCCCCTGTATGTAGTAAGGAAAGTGTTCCCAGATCAGATGTCTTTCCGGCATGGTGCAAAGGCCAGACATATTCAACAGCTCTGTTTTTCCTCTGAATATTGAATACAAACAGATGATTTGTTTGTGATGTTGTCCCGCAGGATGATGATGGAATTGTCAAGTGATGCATTTCTCCTTGTGGACAACCCCTGCAGCTGAACCACTCTCAAATAACCTCCCATCCAAAGACCTGTTTGCAGGTGTATTTAAAAGGTACCGTTTTTTTAATATTCATATATGTTTATGATTATGTTTTAGGAATCTGTTTTCTTGGCTTAAAAAGGATGCATTCTGTTATTGGCAATTCCACATTAACCATTCAGTAGATGGTACAAATAGAGACCAGTATGGAGATATTTTAAAATGATCTCGGAATCAAGCGGTGTAGCACTTCAGAAGGAAACAAAATTCTAAACACGACCATTTGTATTTCTAATTAGCTTGTCCTATCAAGTGTCATTGTATATTCTTGTAGCAAACACATCAAAAGGAACTAAATCTGAAAGTCCAAAAAAGATGTTCAGGAGCTCAAGCTTTTAACTTTGTAGTAATTGTTTATTAATGTTGAAAATGAAAATGGCAAAATATCATCTTTCACCTTTGCATTTTTGGAGGAAAGAGGTGACAGTAATATTAAGGGTATGTTTTGTGTAATTACATAGATGGGCTTTTGAAATTTTCTTGTCCGTCTTCATACAGAACTCCTGGGGATTTCAGTGGGAGACCAGCTTACATATTTATCTGCAGCTAGCAGCAGTAGCCCTGATCATTTTTTATTGTCATACAGCATATATCTTGTTTCAGTCCCAGTATTTTTGTCATTTCTCTGCCTCTGGATTACACTGTGTGAATAGGACAGCTGCAGATCACCACCTAGTGGTGCCAAGTGGTCCCTTGAACTAATTGGGAGACTATTTTAGTTTTCTCATTTCTTGAGTTCAGATTATTTCTAAGCCCTTCAGTCACCACCAAGAGAGAAATTCTGGCCCAGATTAAGTCACTCAGAACTATCCAGGACCTGTGAATGCTGAGCAATTAAATATAGTATTAAATATCCCTTAAATGACATGATCATCAGCTTGCTTGTTTCACAGAGAGGTAGGTACTTGGCAATTTATCTTTTGGGTTATGAATTTAGGGGCTTGAGTACGAATATATGCATTGCAGAAAGTCTTTGCCAACATGTTTCTTTTTCCATGCTATCCTAAAGACAATTTTTAAATGAAATTCATTATTGTATTTCGCCTTCTGCGTGAAACAGCTATGCCAGAAACCTGGATTTTAGTATGAAGATAGAGCTATTTGGCTCTCCATTTTACAGCTTCTTTCTTCAAAATCTCCCAGGAGAATTAAACTGATGCACTTCAAGTGATAGCCCATCTCTTTAAAGACGGTGATGCCATTTTCAAAGGCATTCTTGGTGTGCAAATGACAATGGACCTTTAATACCCTTTCAAGCTGATTGAACAAGCCCTAAAGATTTTGTGCTTTGGGCTCTGAGTATCTTTTATGTATTTCCCTGAATAGGTAGTGAGATGTGCAAATGGTAAAGGCAGAAGAGTTAGGCTATTGGTGTAAGGTGATTTTTATCCTACCTTTACATACAAAGAGAAAAAGTAGCAGGATTTGTATTAAACAATCTTATAATATTTTCTACAGACACGAAGCTATAGGAAAAGAAATCTTTAATAAGATAAGCAAAATACAAATATACAAAGGCCATTCTAGACTGGATTATCCTCCTTCACCAGAGAAAATACAAAGATTTTGTTCAGTAAAATTCATTCAGATCTAGTGTGGCTAAAAGCAGAATCTAGTCCACTATATTATTTATTATTTTTAGCCTGGCTCATAGGACAACTTCTGTGTCCTATGAAGTAATTATATTACTGTAATTATTCTGTGTCCTTTGAAGTAATTATATTAAATTTAGCTATTCTGGCATTACTGATTTACCAGAGAGTAAATCGTTTTTATTTACTTTATTTTACTTTATTTAACTTTCTTGATGTGTAAAGATCACCTGAGGACATCTATTTGGATAGACTTTGTTTGGGTTTCAGAAGCAAAGAGGGATTAAATTGCTACACTCCCATTGCACGGTCAGTACTGTAAGGAGGGAAAATAAAGGAAAATCCTTGTGTGTGCATGTAAAGATTTA
>JAUBOD010000677.1:771543-782807 GCA_032353885.1 Nothura maculosa | reverse complement strand
GCAGGAGCGGGCGCTGGCGGTGCCCGGCGGGGGCGGCCCCGGGGCCGCGGCGCTGGCGGGGCCGGGCTGGGCACACGGCGGCTCCTCGCTACATAAGAGGGATGTATCCTGTATCCGTGGTGCTGGATGTGCGACGAGGCGGGAAGGAGGCGGGATGGGCAGGAGGGGGTCCCTGTGTGCGCCTGGCCCCTTCCATAACGAGAGGGACACGGGGGTTGTGTCTGTGCAGGAAGGTGCTGCCTGCCCTGGGGGGTACCCTGGCGCGAGGCATGAGATGCTAAAGGAGAAGGGAATGGCCAAAGGGATGAGAAAATCCACCTGGTGGTGGCCCTGGCTGTGCGCCAGGCAGGGCCTCCGTGGCGAGAGGTGGGAGAAACCCCGGGCAGATTTAAACGTGGTTTAACTAACATCCAGCCTCTTATTTCCAATGATTCTTGAATGTGCCATAGCAAACGGTGGGATAAAGGCACTAGACAGCTTGAGCAGGTGCAGGGCAAGTTTCTTGTGCTCAAGATGTTTTCCTTTTCTCCTGTTCTTTCTCATGCTCTTATCTGTAGTGCAGATGGGAGTGTGTGTGATTTAAAAGAAACAAACTAAAGAGCCTTGAACAGCTCCTGAAATGGCCTTCTGCAAAACCCTGCTCTGAGATAACAGCTCCTATTCTAGCGAGTGGAACTGGGGATGTTGCATTAGTAAGTTCAGAACCAAGTTGCCAGTCGCTTATTGCCAGGAAGCAGCTGGATAAATGGTGGCTACGGAGCAGAACCTGCACAAGTTACTCTGCTCTTCAACTAGGGCTAAATTACTGCTCCATGTGGGACAGGAAACCGGTTCTTAATGACTTGTAAACAGGCAACTATAAAGCGAGACGTTCGCTGGGACGCAGAGCTGCTTCCTGCAAGGAGCCTGTGGAGCCGGGAGCGCACTCGGCCGCTTCTCCAGCTTCCCTGTTGCTTCCCTGTTTGCCTATGAGAAGTTGGACTGTGTGTCCTTCTCTGCCTTGCTCCTGCATCTTATGTATTACGTTCTGGAATAGTTTTTTACTTAATCTTAAAAAGAAAAGGAAGAAACACTCTAACCTGCATAGTATTCACTCCACTTGGCTACTAGCGCGTCCAAGGCCGTGCCTGTTTCTAGCAGCTTGCTCTCCTGTCAAGGCCGTGTTGCTCTGTCACTCCCTGCATGTCTCTTCCTCCTCCCTCCAGCTTTGCC
The DNA here is from genome assembly GCA_032353885.1 of Nothura maculosa. Lineage (NCBI taxonomy): Eukaryota > Metazoa > Chordata > Aves > Tinamiformes > Tinamidae > Nothura > Nothura maculosa. The sequence goes on along the minus strand of JAUBOD010000677.1, from coordinate 781,595 downwards.
AGAGTTCCCTTGGGAATGTTCCCTGCCACCCTGCTGGTGGAGTCTGGCTGGATCCTGTGGGAGAGGGAAGGCCCTGCTGCCTCTGGCGCATCCTGCTCTGCTCTCCAGATGGGATCTGGGGACAGGCAGCAATCGCGGCTGTCCCGACAGCCCTGCTGGTCTTGGGGGTGTTTTGGTATTGGGTTGAGCTTGAACGTTTGGATGAGATGATTTTGAAGTGGGGAAATGAATTCTCAGCACTTTTCTGAATGTGTTTTTTTTTTTCCTCTCCTCCTGGCTATTACATGGTCATAGACATAATTACAAATGTTTCTTGTGAGGATATAACAGCGCTAGACTTTCTTTGCCTAAGTGATCTAGCTTAACCTTTTCTCTTGTAAAAAGATTGTTATTGATTGTCCTTTTTAAAGGAGCTTTGATTGCAATGTAATAATTTCTCTATAAAGGAATCCATGTAATGTGTGAATAGATATTGATTTGCTGTAGAACAACTTAGAGTGTGGACTGTGATATAAACCAGAGTCCTTCTCTCTGTCCCCTTCTTGCATCCATTGAATTGCACTGACCAGCGTTGTACAAATTCAGTCAACTGAGTTGTCCCACACATGTATTTAGTGCAGTCAGAAGAGAAGGAAGAGAAACAGGTTGGAAATCAGGAGAGTTGGAAGAAGTAGTAGGAAAACAGGCTGTGCCGGAGCAAGAGGTGCTGTAGCCAGGAGTACTTCTGGCACACGCAGTAGCAAGAAGCTGTGTATGTGTGTGTCTGTATTTTGCTTTAAGTGCCAGGCTGCTGGAGGTAACACCCTAAGGATTCCAAAGAGGAGAACATTGTTATCGAGGGCGCAAACAGTAGATGATGGGGTGGAATACCAGACATTGCTTAAATCCCAGTTATTGAGTCGTTGATCATGCTAAGCCCTAGTGCTCATAATGAAACCATTAAATGAGCCACAGAGAAACTTCTGTGCTTGGTGGCTTTGTCTGTTCCTGGCCAAGTTTCAATGCAGATGAAAACAAAATGACACATGCATGATGCAAACGCAGTGAGAGGATCCCGACCTTCACTGGGAAGGGTAGAGAGCTCCAAAACTCGTGCTCTGCAGAGACATGTGGCAAAGGAAAGGACCTCACACACCACACAGAAAGCTCTCGTAGTCCTGTCCAGTGCTGGGCTTCACTCTTGGAGTGAAAACTTTTATTATTTTTGAATATATAGAGGCTTTGTACTGAGCCAAAATGCAGAATGTGACACTTAAAGTTTCTAGTTGAAAGGAAGCAGCGATTCTAATGCACAAATTGTTTCATGGATAACTATAAGAATGTTCTGAAGTGTGATAAGTAACAGAGCTTTACCACTGTTGGTATCAGTAATCATCTGTTGTTAATCTTAAACTCAGAAGGCAACATCTTGTAGTTATAGGAAGGTAAACTGTCTGTAGATTTAGATTTGACCTCCATTTGTCTTTATGTGTACCCACTAAACCCTAATTCTGTGCGTTTTTAGGGTATAAGCTGGAGACACCTGAGGAAACTCTGAAGACACTGCCAAGTTCCAGTCCCTTGTTTGGCATACACGTAATGAACCCTTTCTGGAGCATGTCTACGAGCTCTGTACGCAAGGTAGCTATTGAATAACAAGGTGCCATTAGAGTGAATCCGCACTGAGCGATGCTGTAAGCTCAGTGCACAGTGATGACGTTCCATACGTATGCATACAATGCAGGAAATGGGTAAGGCCTCTTTTCAGAGTATCACTTCTGCAAAAGACTATCAGTTTTTCAGCACCAGTACAAATTACCTCTGATGAAACTTGTGCATGGGTTCTGTTACTTGTCCAGTATCAAATTCTTGAGAACTCGGTACATAAATCATGCCATGTTGCTACAAAGAGCTTAATCACAAGTATTTAACCTGTAAATTTGCTTGGGAAACCTTATGGATTTAATATAGGGTCTATAGGTAATACAGTATCCTCTAGCAAGTGGCCAATTGAGTGGAAAAGGCCTTTTATTAAGCATAAAACAGCAAGAAATGCATTATTCATGGAAACTCTTCTGTATAAAGTTCTCTGTGTTTTATCTCTGCTTTATTACCCTACTTGTGCAGAGACTCCCTGAATTCCGAAGGCAGAGGTGTTTGCCAGTGGGAATGGTTTGTTGGGGTACATGGTGTGCTGGAAATAGACTTGACTTCTAAGCTGGAGCTATATATTATCTGGTGCCAGATAATTTATTTATACATACAAGCCTCCTTAAGCACTAGTCCTAATCTGCAGATTTCCTCTGCAGTAGTAACAGAGGACTGTGTGCAGACTCCAGAGGTTAATTGCTTTTGCAGTTGTAGACTAAGCTTAATGGAATACAAGTGTCTTTAAAAACACACACACAGAAAGAATACCAGAATCCAAGACCAACTTCATTGGCCCAATGTGTCATTAGTAAGGCGGTATTTAGAGCCGGGTTTCAAATGTGCTCTTATGTTTAATACCTAGAAAATCCAACCTGTTATCTTTGTGCCTCTCTTTTGATCTAACAGAGACCTGAAGCTGAAGAGAAAACACTGGCTGGAGAACTAAGAACGAGTCCTCCTCGAGCCTCTGCAAAGAAACAATTGCCTTCTATTCCCAAAAATGCTGTGCCAATAACCAAGCCTGCGTCCCCTGCCCCTTCCTCCCAGTCGACAAATGGAACACATGCTTCGTATGGACCTTTTTATTTGGAGTACTCTCTGCTCGCAGAATTGTAGGTTTTCACTTTGTTTTTCTTTCCTACTGTAGATCTCTGGACTTTTGCTTTAAGAAAAATAACAGTGTGTGTTATCTCTGCCATAGTCCCCAAAGAAGACAGTAAAACTCTGCGAAATTAGTTGTCTGGAGCAGCCTTAATCTCTTGTGGTAGCTGAGAAGAAAATGGGATGAGATTTTAAGGGGTGTGTTTAGACGTGATTTTTTGAAATATTTCTTGAGCTTAATTTTGGAGCCTCTTGACTTGTTATCTTCATCTTTTTGTTCTGTTTTTATAAATATTTGATTTTGGGTACAAGTATTAATAGAAGTAAGCAGATGTCTGCTAGCTAGGAGAGCAGTTCTGCCTATAGGGTCCTGTCGAATGTCACTGGCATGTGGGAGCTGCCTTCAGTGGTTACAGAGAACACTTGAACAGCACCTGTTGTGGCCTATAAAATGAATATTAGGAAGACTGTCTTCTTTCTTGACTTTCAAATTATAATTAACATGGACTTTATGATTAGTTTAGCATGTTAAAATAGCTTTCCTTGGATTGAATGAATTGATCTGTTAGCAATTTGTAGACTGCTGTGGGAGCAGGTTAATCTCTTGGTCTGCAAAACTTCCTAGTTATGTAACTTGTGTTTTGTGCTGCTGAGCTGAGGAGAATTCCTCTGTAATAGATGGATGGGATTGTAAACTATTCAGAGCCTTTTGGAATGAAATTCCCTGGAGTCCTGATGCAATATTAAGGCTCAGTTGGATTTAACCATTAAGTTGAAAGGAGAATTATCAGAGCATTAAACAGTCTTGTTTAGAAAACTGACACAAACTTCTTAATTCAAGTAAGCTTTAAATTTTATTAGGACCTTTGTGCACTTCTTAATTTGAAAAATAGTAAGGTAAGAATGCACTTTATCCTTCTGGTACTCCTAGTTATCAAGTGGAGTTTCAAAAAAGTCACAGGTTAAGGGAAAGAGGGAAAAAATTGGTCAGATCTCAGAAATAATAGGAAGTGGTGATAACTGTATCAGATTTGCAGTTAAAATTTAATTAAGTCAAGACTTTTTGTTTCTCCTTTACTTTGAATTTGACATTTCAGTAGAAAAATAAAAACCTAGCAGCGATGCCGTGCATTAAATAGATGTTCTACACTTCTGATTTACTCTTTGTTAAGAAACAGTGGGTCTTATTTGTAGCCCTTTAAAGGGAAGGGGAGAAAAAGCAGGGAGAAAGACGGATTTTTTCCTAGTTCTGTGCCTCTCCTTTTGAGAGCAGTCACCCTTGGGAATTGAGTGGAAGTTTGTGGAAGAAATGCACTGTTAACCTCCTGGCAGTGAGTCCTGGCTTTGCTCCTGTTAACTTGCTGTGGATTTAAGGTGGTCGTGGCTCTGTTCTAAATGCTCTTCCTAATTGCAGCACCCTGGTTGTAAAGCAGAAGTTGCCGGGTGTCTATGTGCAGCCATCCTACCAGTCAGCAATAAGTAAGTCTAAATGTAACTCGACAAATTAATAAACAAAGAAAGAAATTCTTGCACTCAAGCGAGCTTTCTTATTTGCAGTGTGGTTTGGAGTAATCTTCATAAGGCATGGGCTGTACCAGGATGGTGTGTTTAAGTTTACTGTCTATATTCCTGATAATTATCCAGATGGAGACTGCCCGGTAAGTGGTGCCATGGGCATAGAGGGAATTTTATGAACTTGGATGCTTTAGGCTATTAAATTAGACAGTTCTTTACCCTACCTCTCGAATGATTATTTCCTTGGCAAGAAAGTTGGATTTGGAGATCTCTTGTAAGAGTTTAAATAGCAACATAGTAGGACACAAAATACAAGAACCTGTTAAGCACTAACCACAATACTGCAAAATTTGTTGCCTGTGTCTCCTCTAAAATACACTGAAACGAGTAAGAGAACTTGAGAAGTCTGGTGGTGGGGAAAAGAAGTGAGTAGTAGAGAATTACCTTTTGTTTGGGTTTTTTTTTGTGGGAAAAGTATCCTAGGAAGTGTAGTCCTTTAAAAAAATCACGGCCTCGGCCAGCCTGGCTCTCGGAGCAGGGCACGCAGCCCTCCTGGCCTGATTCCTTTAAAAGGAGAAGTGTGTGAGCGAGAGCTGGGGTGGGAGCCGGCTGCTGTGTCAGAAGCGGCTCTGTCTGGGGTTGGCTTTTGTGTCAAGCTGCCGTCCCGAAAAAGGTGTCACCAGTGCATGGATACACCCGTCGTGTTGTACTGGGCAGGGGGTTAAAACTCGCTGTTGAAACTAAGCTTCTGTTGGAGAAATGCATAAATGCCAAGGAAACAAAGCGGCAAGAGTACAAGGCACTTCAGTGTCACTGCATAGGAGACTTAAAAATGTGCAGGTTAAAAAATATATTGATTTCAATATATTGATTGCAGCTCAGGAAGGTAAAAGACTTTCAGCCACCGAGGGCTAAAGTAGTAGTTCTGGTTTTAGCCGATCTTATCTGCTGTTACTGCCTGTGTTGGCTGTCGAGCTTGTGCAGGGAGCTGGGTTAGTTCCTTGATGTGTTGATAAACATGTGAGAGAGGGCAAGACCCTGCCTGTAATGAGGGTGTCTTAGATTACAGCTTCACAGTTGGGATAAACAGTTTCGAGTTGTCTCCTCATAGGACAGTACTGGCTAATTAGTGCTTGAAAACAACATTTGTCTAATCAAAGAAGAAAAAAATACTTTTAAAATTGAATCTCTCTTTTCTAATGCAGCGCTTGGTTTTTGATCTGCCTGTCTTCCACCCGCTAGTAGATCCTGTGTCCGGTGAACTGGATGTGAAAAGAGCATTTGCAAAGTGGAGGTAGGTGCTCAAATACGGTTTAGAAAGAAGGTGTTATTCTTGTTTGTTTGTTTTCTTCCTCTTTTTTTCACCGGGATTTGCTCTCTTTAGGCGAAATCATAATCACATATGGCAAGTCCTGATGTACGCCCGCAGAGTCTTCTACAAGATCGATACGACGAGTCCCCTGAATCCTGAGGCTGCAGTGCTGTAAGTATCTTCCCCCCAGGCAGTCATGGTCTGCTGTGAAACTGTGCTTACAAGTAGAGAAAGGAAAGTCTGCAACTGTTCTGTGTCAGTTTGTAGTCTACACTTTTAGAGTTGCTTGGGCTGGAATCTGAAATTGAGGCCTAGCAAAGCCTGAGCCTCCACAGCAAGCTTGGCTTATTTCTATTTTGTAGGTATGAAAAGGATATTCAGCTGTTCAAAAACAAAGTGGTGGACAGTGTCAGACTATGCAGCAGCCACTTATTTGATCAGCCTAAAATAGAGGATCCCTATGCAATCATGTAAGTACCGTGGACAAACTCACCATGTTCTAACATTTTGAAAGTAAATTTAAGGTAGCAATTGATTTGAAGGGCAAGAGATGGGCAGTAGATTGAAGTTGAGTGACCTGATTCCTAACTTCATGGGAATACTGTGAGTTTTGCTCCTCTTTACTGAGTGAACCTTAGATGTAACGAGATGCTTCTGCTGTCTGTTTTTGCTTGTTTTTGTTCTTCTTCACTAAACATATGAAAACTTTAAGAAATGCACTCGCTCAGTGTGGCAGTATCCCTAGGACACTGAAAGGTTCTGCCTTCAGACCTTCCTGAAGGGGTTTTCAGGCTTGTAGCTCGGTTAATTACACTGGCTGATTCCTGTAGAGCTTCCTCTTGCAGGGGGGATAGAATAATAGGCTCCATAATGAACGTGTCTCTTTTAGCATCAGCAGCATGAATTTCCAGTTCTGAATGCAAATAAAAATGAGAACCTGAGTACATCTAGTTGAAAGGATGCATGGCAGCAGGACTTGGAGTTTGTATCACTGAAAAGTGAGCTTTGCAGTTGACTTGAAAAAACAACTGAAACAAGGAAAATTGCTCCTTTTCACTTTATCTATCTATCTATCTATCTATCTATATATAATAAACCTATATATTACACAAAATAAGACATATCTCTAACTTTTTCCTTAGATTTTCTCCATGGAATCCAGCAATCCATGATGAAGCTAGAGAAAAGATGTTGAGTCAAAAGGTAAGTGCAAAGTCCAAATATTGACTGTAAGGAGTGTTTTCCTGTCAGCAAATGTGCTGAAACTGGTCATATAACCAAGTGGTTACATCAGTGTTTAACGTGAGTGTTAAGCAAATAATTATTCCCCTTTTAGTTTATGTCTTTACCTGCAGCAGTCAGTCTTGCGTGTTAGCTGAGCTGTGCTGGTCCAAGTGATAAATTCTAACCATGATAAATGTTTGAAGCGGGGAGGGAGTGTCTGCAGAATGCTACAATTCCGTGGTGGAGAGAAAGTACCCGCTGCTTCTCACTGTGTCACCGAGCGTCCCGCCGAGCCTAGAACGGACGGGCAGAGTGGCGAGAAGGTTTTGGGTCTCTAACAGCTCTGCCTTGGCCTTTCTTGCACCTAGAAGAAGCCAGAAGATCAGCACTGCAAAAGCTCCCACGTCTCTGGCCTGTCGTGGGTAAAGCCGGGCTCGGTGCAGCCGTTCAGCAAAGAAGAGAAGACGATGCCCACCTAGCTCCCCGGCCGGCTCGGAGCGCCCGCCGGGGGCACGGAAGCAACGGGAGGAGAAACGGCCAAGCAGCAGTTTCCTTCTTGACTATGGATTAGTTAAAACTGAACGGTAGCAGTGACTCCAGTAAAGCTGCTCGATGGATTACTGACTCTTAATGTTTTACATATGCATTAGGTTTTAAAGGCTTGCCTGGAGTTTGGAAGTATCTCTGAACACTACAGTACTTCTGCTTGGAGGCTGTCTAGGGTGGGTAATTCCTCAGGGCTCTGAATCGCCTGGAGGTTTTGGGTTGGTTTTTAAGCTTTTATTTTTCCCTCCAGGAGTAGCTTTTTTTTGAATCTTAAATTGCTGGCAGAAATATTAGCAGGAAATATGATGCCAGAGGTAAGCTGTGTTCATGTAAACTAATATAGCAGAGTTAAACACTATATTTAATGGTTTTAAATACTTTGGTTTCTATTGTAAATATATTAGGATTTGAAATTGTAAATAGCTGGTTCAATTGCTCCATTTAGCACTTTCCAGAGGTAAAGCTGAGGTTGATACTCAGTGTATGATGTATTATTGATTTGTAAATGGATATTGTCACTAAAGCGCACATTAGTCTGACAAGGTGAGAGCAGCGTCAGCCTTGTTGGACTTGGATTATGTAAACACTAAAATCAGAATTTTTAATGGTGGTCTCTTGAGCTAATAAAATCGTAGAGGGTTTTAGATTCCCTAGGTGTCTATGCTGCAGGGTTTCCTAGGCTAGCGTGACTAATGTGTGTTAGTAGTGACATCTTAAAAAATAAACAAAATCATGATCCATTTCTTGTCCTTCTGTCTGTATTTTAGAAACTGGGCACATTTTAGAGCAGACAGCTCCAGTTGTGTTTTAGGCGTCCTTGCCAGGGCTCTGAGGAACCTGCTCTAAATACAGCTTGGGTCGCACCCCAGGAGGCGGCCGCTCTGCAGATGGGAAATGACAGATCCGAAGTGGCGCTTCTGTCTCCCCCTTGCTCCTGTGCTAACGCTCTCTCTCTCTGTTTGAAGGTGTCCTGGCGTTGCCGCCCCGCGTGCTAACGTTGTTCTGTGAGAGCAGGACTCGGCTGGCAGGTACCGCCGACGCCGTGGAGAGGAGCGAATCCGCATGGATCCTGGCGAGGCAGCTGCTGCTCTGCGTTGCTCCTGTCCGCGCTGTGGGGAGGAGTGCCGAGACTCCCTGTCCTTCCCTCTCCCCGGCAGCCGGCCTGGGCAAGCAAAGGCGGCGTGAGGCTGCGGGGTTTGTGGCCTGGGTGCTCTCCTGGGGCCCAAAGGAGGTAACGGGCAGGGCCCTGCACTGGTCCAGAGCCACTGCTGGGCAAGGAGCAAGCACCGGGCCAGGGTGAGGGATGGCCCCGTGGGGCCGGGGCAGCCTGTGGGGCAGCCGGTGCTCCCCATGTGTGTGAGTATTCCCCAATGGGGTAACAGCCTTGACAGCTCAGGAGTTGAAGGATGTTCTGTCTGTTACTCTCTTATGACTCTTTTGGTTGTGGTTGTTATGGCTTTAAAAAAAAAAAAATTCTAGTGCCACAGTAAAAGATCAGTAAGAACAAATGATGATCTAGTAAAATCAGTAATGTAGTAAAAAATTACTCATTTCAGTAAATAATATGAAGAGTTTTTTTCTTAAATACAGGGGAGAGAACATGAGCAAGGCCATCTCCAGTCAGATTTGTGAACTAAAAGCAGCTGTCCCAGGAGGAAGGTAAGCAAATGAGTACTGCAATTACCATGCTCATTTCAAACCCTTCTCTCCTGAAGTTACCTCATCTTGCATATAGTACATACATATATACATAGGTATATGGTTAAAAGAGAGATAAGACCAACTGCAAGAACCTGTCATTCTTTGAGGTATTAGTTCAGTGAAGAAATGATCTTAAAGACACTTGTGACTTATCTCTACAGTTCTGAATTCTTTATAGAACAGCTGAGAAAGAGGAATGTGAGTTATGCTAATACTCTAAACACTTCAGTCATGAAGGCAAATAATCTGAGATTGAGATAAATATATATTTATATAATAGGCATTTTTAAGAGACATGTCTACTGCAGTAATATTTCCATTATTTATCTCAGAATGAACTATTCCTTGCATATGTGCTGTTCCTCTAACCCCCCAAGAAGCCAGGTGCACCTAGGAGTTGGGTTTCAGAAACCATCCAAACCCTCAGGCTGAGGGACATTAGTGCTGGTGCCCCGGTAGCCAGAGGAGCTGCACCCACCTCTTGGCAGCCACGATGATCCCACAGAACTGAACTGGGAAACACCAGGAACTTCCTCCTTTAGTTCACCCAGGAAGTAGTATTTGTGCAAAGTGTGTCTTGTCAGGGTGATGAATGGATGGGGATGTTTCCTTGTAGCCATTATTGCCATGTTTATCTTGAAAGCCAGTAGTTAATGGCCTTTGTAGCTCGCGGCCCTTCCTCTGATGAGCGGGTGGATATTTTCTTTTTGCACCAAGGGCCCAAGTGTAGGGCCTGAGAGCTACCAGCTCCTGGCACCTTAGCACAGAGGAAGGTTGGGTTCATACAGCAACATGACTGTGAGTTTATAAATTCTTTATTGAAAAATACACGTGTAATGTTTTCATACAAAGTAAGGTAAATGGTACAGAGTAACAAGAATGGCCTGACAATTTCATAAATATCTTTACAGAAATATCTACAGAATTGGTCAACTTCAGCCTTTTTATTACGCAGGTAAGAATGAAACATGCTTTTACTTTACCTTAATTGAATAGATATGGAATTAAGTCCTAAATCTTCCCA
>JAUBOD010000677.1:725291-739748 GCA_032353885.1 Nothura maculosa | reverse complement strand
TCAATAAAAAAATATTGTAACTTATATTTTGTAGAAATTTTTAAATAAGACAAATTATATATATATATATATATATATATATATATATATATATATATTTTCTCCCTCCCCCTCACTATAAAGATTTGCAAGTAGCATGCAAAAGCTGTATCAATGAAAGAATTACGGAAAATATTAAATAATTTCCTCAAAAACTCATTCAATGTGTTCCAGAAGATAAAAATAGATGTCCACTATACCTCTATGTCATCTTTAAACATTGCTGGGGCTGGTTTATATTCTGGATCTTCTACATCCCTGTTAAAATGTCAAGACATAACAAGCCATCTCAATAACAGCATAACAAAATCCTTACTCTTTTTTCTCAATTACACAAAACATTTAAGTAGATTTACCATTTACTCTTTTTATTACAAAGATTAAAAAAAATTATAGTTGCTTTGGCTTTAGCCCTATCCTTTCACCTTCTGCCTTGCAAGTCACAGTCTTATTCAGTGAAGTCCTTGAACCTTCTCACTGCCAGGCGGAGGCAGCTCTGCCTTAAGGCACTTATCAGTGATTCCCACATTGATCTGCTGGGGTCACTGCTTAGCTGCACGAAGCCACTAAGGACCTGACAGATCTGAAAACAAGTTAAAGCAGGTCTGCAGTCCTTGGCCTCGGGAGGCTTTTGCACTTGAGCATCTAAGCAGCATTTGTGACCCACCACAAGTTACCAAGGCTCCAGCAGCCCAAGGTTAAAAGAGGGTAATAACAAGTTGCTACTTGTTCTCCTTAACTGTAAAATCCCACATGCAATTGGTTTGGCTACATCGTTCCTAATTCTGCTTTCCACTCAGTACAAGTGGATTCAAAGTAATATTGTTCACATCAATGCCATCAAACTTGTGTTTGTGTATACATATATATATAAAGCATCTCAAAGGAAAATAAAGTACACTACATAAATTTGGTCCAGTTTAACCTAAGGCCCAAACACATCCCTGACCAGCTGGAAGTACTCCTACCCATCCATAAAATCGTTTGCTCTCTGCTCAGCAGCAACTGCTTTTTCGTCTGGTTTGCCAACTCTTTCCAAGAAGCACAGTGCAGGGTCTGCTCTGATAGTGTTGTACTTTTCATAACCTAAAACAGAGGGAAAAAGGCACAAACTGAACTCTTCAAGGAAGCTATTAAAAAATACAGGAAAATAGAGAGGGTATATTGAGTGAGGGGAAGTATATCAACTATATATGTACATATCAGCTACTCACCATGTTTAAAAACTCCAATTAGAAGGGATTTATCTGCATCCACATCCCACCACTCAGCAGGAACTTCAGAGTGATCTGGCTCAGGGACCCAAACATCAATTTCACTACAGAGAGTCACCAACAGCACCAGGTCAGTAATGTGCAGGAGAAGAGGGACATTTTTTGTCTTTGTTGGCTTAAACTCTGACAACTTGTGGCAGTTCAAGCTTAAGTTTAATAAGCCACAGAATCTGTTTTTGTATTTAATAATATTAGATGAACTGTTCTTCCATGAACTTTTATAATAACACTCAGAAACAATTTGAACTTTCTACTACAAGTTACTGTAGTGGTGAGCCAAAGAACTACCAAAGGAAAATGCTGACAAAAAAGTAAAATAATTTTTTAAAAATCCATGGAAGATGTAGCACTTAAAGAGCGTGTCCAGCAAGGAATATCTGGTGATTAGCATACAAGCTATAATAATTCATCTTTTACTCACTTATTTCATTTTAATAATTTTATTTTAGATAGTGAGATTAATTAACAGCAAACAAAACTTCCTCATGCACAGGAAATAGCAACTGTCCTCAGTAAATAAAGAGGAAATGAAAATTTCTCACAGTTCTCCAGTACAACCATTTGGTTGTTATAATTCTTACTTAGATTTTCCTTCTCTAGTTTTTATTTAAAATAAGCAAGTAAAAAACTGTATAGCTCACCTGGCATCAATTCCATCAAACACCTTTTGGAATTCACTACCAATGACTTCTTGTTTTAAATAATACAACATTCTTACTCGAAGCAAGACCCTAAGGGGGAAAGAAAACAAACACAACACAGATATTATGACCCTGGACCTCAGCACCTCCTCTATGCTTTATCTCAGGTTCAGCTACTGTAGTCAGATGAATTTTTCAGGCAGAATATAACAGCTCTGCTACAGAAAACTGAGTTTAAAAAACAATTCAATCCAAAACAAGCACATTTCTGTCTACGAGTGAATTTCAACAAGCAACCAAGAAAGCTCAGCTCCTGAGAAGCCTCTAAAGCCTACCAGGGAAAACGCAAAAGACTAAGGTTGTGGCTTTGATGCTTTTGGCTTCAGAGTTCTATTTCCCAAGTGTAAACTCTAAGCACTAAGCAAACTTAGTAGCTGTTGTCTCTCTAGGTAGACATGCACACATGGTTTTAAGTTAGAAATGACCAGCACATTATTTAAATACCAAGACAGTTGTTTCACCTCTCAGTAGTGCCAAATACACATCATTAAGACTTATTTCTGTAGAGTAACACAAGTATTTTCAAATCTAAAGACAACGAATAATTTAAAAAAATAATCTTCAAACAAAAAACGAAAAGCATTCAAATTTCAGCTACTGCTTACTTGTTGCAATGGTGCTTTATGTGCTTCTTATATCCTTCATCTTGCAGCAGATGTTCTGGATTATATTTTCGAAGCCATTCTGCTTTGTGTATATCAAAAGTACTAGCTTGGGTCTTCACTTTCTTTCCTTTTCTTCCCCTAGGCACAGGGGCTGACAAACCTATGTAATTTAATACACAAAATAGTGACAGCAATAGGTGTATTTACACACTCCCCATGATACTTATAGTTACTACACCCCATATCACTAGCATGACCTTCAGTGCAGAAAAAAATTCTATCTCTCATCATTTTTGCATCACGGGTAGATGCCCGTAAAGCTACTGAATTGCAGGAACTCTCAACTTACCAAGATGATTCTGCAGCTCTCGTGTTTGTCCATCTTCTGTGGGGGTAATGAGATCCCATATAAAACTTTTTATCTTCTCATCCCCTCGGTAGTGAACAAGACAATATGCTAGCAGAGCTCGGCAAATGATCTCCACATCCTGCTCATTTAGTTGTCTCTTGAAGCGACCATGTGACAAAATCTCTCTCCATCGACCCCACCTGGTCCAAAGCAAAACACACATCAGCACTTCACAATGAAACACTTCTGCAGACCCTACATTTAATACACAAATAAGAGCTTCTCTAAGATTCTTTTATTTTTTTTCTTTCTATTTAAGTTACTAGGCAGAAACACTAAAGTAACCTCCCAAACAACTCTGTGGGTTGCCTGTTTAAAAAACATAGATGAGTGTTGCAGGCTTTTAAAATACAGTCCTGACAGGTACTCATGCTGATGCACCAACACAGCCATTTATCTTTTAAGGCAGAAGAAAAAGTAAGTCTAAAATTATATTCACAAATCAAAATATGTGATTTTAATATGCTTAAATTTTCAGTTCCTATTCAAAACACATGGAAGTGCAAAATATTTTGCTGTCACAAACACACAGCCCCTTACTGGGGCTTATTTACTTGTGCATTTTAAGCCTGCCTGCAGCGCTTACTGAACACATTCTTCTCTTCTGTAATGAATTTACATAGAGTTCTGTAGGGCCAGTGTTAAATGCACATAATCTCCTAGGAAGAAAGATTTTTCTCCTCACTCCCTTAAAGTTCCTCAATTAGAAATTGTCAGAAAAATTTATACACGGTGCACAATAAATTCACATGTTAAATTCCTAGATATACACACCAAATTTATTTCATGTTTCATCTAAAACCTAATATGCTGATTGACTATACCATATGTACAGCCCATGTATACATATTCCTCTTAAAAAACAAAGACATTGGGAACTCAAAGTATAAAAGCATTAAGTGGATTTAAAGGAACTTCTTGAAATACAAAGTAGGCTATAAACAAGTATAAGTAGACTAAAAGAAAGGCTATACATGCTGTCAATAACAGCAACATGTTTACAATGTACGCATGATAACATATGCACTTGTGTTATATAGCTAAATCATACCACCTATCCAAAGAAACCATCCATGTATTTTATTATGCCTTACATCTTTTACAATAATTAACAAGTTTCAGTGTTTAGTATCACATTAAATGGACATAGTATTAAAGTAAACTTATTCACATACATACTCTCTCTCTCGCTCTCTCTACTTGAACAGAATCTATATTCATCTTTGCCAAGATAGCTAAAATTTACTCCATAAACCGAATATAGCACTTGGAAATACTCTGTTCGGCAAGCTTCCAGGAATGAAGTAGGTTGTATACCATACCCATAGACCAGTAAGTTTTTTTCCACCCGAAAACACTCTGTTCTTCCATATCCATTGGAGCGGTCACACGGCCTGCGGAGTTTTGGTTTTTCATCGCCTTCACTCTCCACGTCAGACAACTCGGCCAGCTCATCTTTCGTAGCACTGAACGGCCGCGTCTGTTTCCTAATTCTTGGGGTATCTATAACCAGGCTGTTCTGCAAAATTTCAAACAAAACTCATCAGAAACAGATGCTAAGTTTCCCTTAAATAGATATCTTTAGATTTAAAATGTGCTTTCCAATATCATTGATAAATATGTTAAAGAACATCACAGAAAATATGTAAAGCAAGTGTAATGTTTTGTGGTGTTAAAGGCAAAAAACTGAGTTTCATACCATAATGCCAATATATTAGTCATAACCAGTACTGAATATCTCATTTCTTTGCACAAACATCTCTACGGTCTCTTTTATGAGAAGATAAAATAAACCTAATCTGATTGCTTGCAATGTTAATCAAAAAGGGACCAAGAACCCTTCACTGTTTTCAGGGAAGCTTTCAGAACTCAAGAATAGGCACACACTTATAAACATGCATTATAACAGATTGGTACTTACTCTACCACTGATGGCTTCGATATCAATCTCTGCTTTTTTGGCCCATTTCTGCCAGAAGTTGGGATCATCTAACGAAATATCAGTCCTGTTTCCAGATGCAACAAAACTAGCCTGTTTTAACAGTAAAACAAAACTCTTAGCAACATCATACATCAAAAATTAGTACAGCTTGAATGTGTGCTGCTAAACTGCATAGCTTTATCCTGTCAAAATATTCCAAGCAGTTGGAAAGCCTCCAGAAGTTATCTATAGTGCCAAGTAACTAAAGATCTCCTCTGTCTTAAAAGTCAGATCTATAGGATATCAAAAATAGTTAATAAACTCCTTCACACCATCAAGAAGGAAGAACATGAGGCTGGAAGATGCTCATACCTTTAAGTCTGAATCCTATAATTCAGGGACATTCTTATTCTGCTCTTCCATTTCTTACCAGAAGTGTGAAGGGTTCAGTTCATACCCTACATATGGCCATTTATAGTTTCAACATGATAACCATAAAGACTTGCATCTTTATGCAATATTTATATCTAATATTATCTATCTATACCTAATAGCTATCTTGCAATACTTAGGGCTTGCCTTTTTTCCCTGTACTTAATATATATCCATGCACATATTAAAATTAATAATTGTTTAATATTCTTGCTAATTGCAAGAGCACTGACCTTTTCAAAAGGCTACCCTACCACTTACCTCTTGACTTTGCTCAAGTATGCCCCTTGGGTCTGACATTTACTCACTATGAATTGGCATGTTGGAGACTTGGCTATATGCATGTCTAGTTAAGATTTTAAACATAAGAACACAAAAAAAGGGCCTATTACACATTCCTGCTGCTTTGTTTCTTTTTTTCAAGTCTAAGCTTTATAACATTCCTCAACTAAATTTCAAATTCTAAATGGTCAAAGAACAACTTGCTCCTTCCGTACCTTGGCAAATGTAGAGCCCCTTCCTTCTGATTCAATTGTGATAGTTTTCGTGCGACGCTGCAAAATTTGGTCAATGTCTTCCTCACAAAATTTAGAGCCTTCATCTTCCTCATCCATAATGGCACCGTATGCTCCTCTTCGAAGCAGATCTTCTATTTCTTTCTTAGAGAGTTGTTGTATCTGAGCCAGCAAATAGATTTCAAGTAAATAAAACCCACTACAAAAATCCCCTCAAAACCTCTTTTTATTTCTTACTTCCTTTCTGCAATCTAACTATATATTTAATTTATAAACATAAATTGAGGTTATTTAAAACATCAAGAAAAAGGCCTAGCTGACTACTGAAGTAATGGCATATGGTTACTGTGATGACTTTTTGCCATTACCTTGCTTCAGTCAAGGCTATTGTCAACACACTTAAGGTTAAAAAAAAAAAACTAATATAAGATCAGGTGTATGTGTACATTATATTAATTCTGGAATATAGAGCAAGGCAATGAGAAACTTTTCTGCCTGTGAACTTGGAAATCATTTATCTAGGACCTTAGGAGATAAGAAGTAAGCAGAATTTTATCAGGTAACTTATCAGAGAATGTGACTAGATTTTGAGAATTATGCCAGTGAACATCAGAAATCCTTAACCTACATCAGAAAACATAACAAAGAATAATTGTTGCAAAAAGCAAATCTACATACACCACCAACACTGTTCTCTCTACCGCTCATGCTCTGCAGAACAGCCTTATCGAGCCCCAGCTTCAGGCTGGCTCTGTCAAACATCTCTCGCTCATAGGAGTTGCGGGTTATCAGCCTGTAGACCTTCACTGCTTTGTTCTGACCAATCCTGTGACAACGGGCTTGAGCCTTTTAAAAGGAGCAAAAACAGAAAGGAAAATTTGGACTTGTGTCTAAAACTACAATTCATCCTATCTCCAAATACAAATGCTGAAGAAGTCATGACTTCAGAATGGATTCTACTTCAGTATCAAGCAGGTGATTCTTACAAATTTTATAAAATCACTGACTTGGCTCTATTTAGACTGTTGCATTTCAGGAGAAATCAGTCTGAAACACAAAGCTGAAAGATGGAACCTGGATGGCTGAAGTTACTTAGTTGTTATAATTGGCCTTGATATTACTCTCATAAAAGAAACAAAGAAATACCTGCAGATCATTTTGAGGATTCCAATCAGAATCAAAAATTATACAAGTATCTGCTGCTGTGAGATTAATGCCCAAGCCACCAGCCCTGGTGCAGAGGAGGAAGACAAACCGATCCGAATCGGGCTTGCTGAACCGGTCGATGGCAGCTTGCCTCAGATTCCCTCTTACACGTCCATCAATTCGTTCATACAGGTACCTGCAGGTTTTCACACATATACAAAAAGGACATTACAAAATTATAAAGAAAAACATAACCAGAAATCATACTATCATACTGGCAGAAATAAAATGCTAGTAACATCAAGCAAGTCATACCAATAGGATGGTAAATCCTTCTGAAAAGCAGAATTATTATTCCAATTGATTAGCTGATTATACCTAGCAGGGAACACACACTACCATGGCATTTAGCTGTATTCAAATACATCACAAAAATCAATTCCAGTGTGGAGACTTGGAAGTTGTTCACATGCTATTCTTGGATCCCTGCCTGGGGTCACCCAAGCACAGCAGCATCCTGCCCTGCAGCCTCAGCTCTCACAGGGAAACGGCATAAACAGAGACAAACTGCACGTCCTTCCCACCAGGAGCTGGGCAAGCAGAGCAAGGATGACCTGTAGCCCTCCAACACTGCCTGTACTGACGCTCAATGAACTCGTCACTTCCTCAACTAAAACTGGCAAATTTACGAGAGTAAAGTTCAACAGTCCTCCTTTATTTATTTATTTATTATGTTTTAGCACCTTTGATAAGTACAAAGACTCCTGCGAAACCTCCAAAATCAAATGTCTCAGCTCAGCTTTAAGTAAAGCAGCAAAGCAGTCCTGCATGCTGCAAAGGGTGCAAGATGCCAAACGTCTATTTATTAGAGCAAAAGCTTCACAGCCATTTTTCCTCTAATCAGCTGCAAAGTGGCACAGTGGATAATCCACAGGACCACAGGCATTTTGGCAGGCAGCCACCTCCTGGAGCTGGCAATTCTGCCGAGCGTCACCTCGCACCATGTGGGCCCTCCAACACTTCTAATCACAGGGCAGCACAAGGCAAATTTTAACTTCTGAGGATTTCAAAAGCTTCTACTTGTAGCAGCGATGGACCAGCCTAGCTATCATAATCTTACAAAAAAGAAATATTTTCATATTGAAATGTGTACTACTATGAAATTGGATTCAGTCAGTGCATTGAAATCCACAGAGCAACCACAAAATGTTGTGTTCTAGTCCAAATTAATAGCTTCACCTAACCAAAAGTCTCCAAGTTCAATACAATGATAATTAAAGATTAATTTGCAAATGATTTCGAATACACATTCCAGTATCCATTGCATGAAGGCACTTACATCGATTACTAATCCTTTTTAAAATTAGTTCTGTATTACGAGACAATCCATTGACAAGCATAACCTTCAAAGCAGGATTCACAAGTATTTGCAATTTACATCAACTCCACTGTTACAACCATCAACCCAGAGCTTTTTACAGTTTTCCAGGCTAAAACAGTAATTGCTGATTTGAACTGAGTTTCAGGCTAGACTTGCCATGCTAAGGCTGTATAGGTATTTAGTCACACACTTAAGTAAACACAAGTGACTTGAATACCATTATGCACCTATATTTTTTGTCAGAAATAAGGAGCTCTACTTCCAATAGAAGTAACTGGCCCAAACTCAATGTGATATAAATAAAGCATCCATGTCATGCCTCCCACATGCTTCCTGTTTAGACACACCATGTTGAGCTTGACCTTACAAGCTTTCTGATAGGCAGTGTGTAAACAGTCCCTACATACAAGAATACTTCCTTGAAAAGGCAACAAGCTGAAGGCACACTGTTTACTCAGTAACGTTTCTTTGGTCACTCTCTAAAGTTTTCTGGTGTTGAATAACTGATAACATCACAGAGCAAAGAGTTACAAAGTGATTAGAACAACAACAAAAAAGCGGTTTCTTCTCTTTGATATGCTGTAATGATTAATCCTGCACTAAACAGCTAATGCTATACCCACTGACAATAACATACTATGAAGTTAAAATAGGCAATACCTTACCTTTTATGTATAAGGTAATCCTCCAAAATATCAAGGCAGCGCACCATCTGAGAGAAGATAAGCACTTTGTGGCCTCCTGCTTTCATTTTTGGAAGGAGCTTATCAATTAGAACCAATTTACCAGCAGATTGGATCATTGCTTGTAGATGGAAGTCAGGAGCACTTGGGCTATAAGTTTCTTTAAACTCTCCAAGGATTTTCTCTTCAGCACCTATCAAGAAACACATATTATTATCCATATATACCTGCACACAAATACATTCATAGATTCAAAAAGCAACCCAAACAGTCTGGTTATTTTGGGGGCAAATATTGTCTATAAATTGTTAATTACTGCATTGTTTGACTGTCTACCTAAATTCAAACTTTGCCATATTTTCCTGTACTTACTAGGTGGGTTTCACAGTTAAACAAAAGCCTAAGGCACAAACAAAAGGGCCATACATAGGAAACACTTTCAGGTACTTGTTACTATGTCTTCCTGTCATGAAACTGGGTGATGGTGACAGGGACACCACATCCAAAAATATCTGCCACGTTCATGACTCAAGGTTAAGTTTGTTTCTTTTAATCTAATCCATAAAAAAAGTTTCCACTTAATTCAATACTTGAGAAGACTGATCATAACACAACACATTTCAAATATAGGCTCTTACATACTTTAACAAGAAATACAAAAGTATTCTAAATAAAAGATTAATCTTAATTGATCATACAATTACCTTTAATGAGATAAGGGTGATTACAACACTTTCTGAGTTCCATCATAGTGTTAACCAGATTGGGTACATTTGCTTGCCCTGCTCCCTTGGACAAGAAGGCAAAATTCTTCTCCAAAATTGCTCGATAATATTTCTTCTGAATATTAGTTAGTTCTACTTCAATTATAGTTTCCTCTTTAGGGGCCAGCTTTTTTTCTACATCTTCCTTTAATCGTCGGAGCATCATGGGTTTGAGGATGGCTTGTAGTTTCTGAACCTGAATAAAGCAAAGCAATTAGATGGAACACATGTAAAAGTAATGGCATGGTGTAATTCAAAAGTTTTTAAATCCAAATCGCTGAAAACTCTACGTTTGGATGTAACATTTTCCAGAAAAATATAATTTTAATTTTCCATTTAAATCTACTTAAATTTATCAGAATACTTTTCAAAGTAGAATCAAGCTCCAAATATAGTGCAAAGAAATTGGAAAAATACTTGAGCATTATGTTTTTAACTCAGAATATCCCAAAGATGATGCCATGTTATTTACTAATCTGGAAGTGCTATTACATTTCAACTGTTTTCTGTCACCTGCATGAACTAGAGAAATTAAATGCATAAAGAAACTCATGAGTGATAGACTACGAGAAAGGGCACTAATATTTAATTATATAAGCTATTCAAAACAAAAAATATTCCTCACTTAAGTCACAAAATAGTGAAACACGCAAGCAGCTTTTTTCAACATGTAGTACCTGTTCCTCTGTTTTAAGGTCTCCAAATTCTTGCATGAATGTAGATTCAGCAGGAAAACGCAACGGTTCCAGAAAATGAAGGAGACTAAATAATTCTTCTACTGTGTTCTGCAGCGGTGTACCTGTTAGCAGAACTTTATGCTCCTATAGAGAAGGGGGAAATGAAGTAAACTTGCATGGGCTACGAGCTTATATGCAAAATCTTATTAAACATTTCTGTTAATTCCGATTATCATAACTTGAACAGACCAGGTCTGAGCATTAGTAAGTGTATACAGCAGACACAAAATGACTTATAAAAGACAAACAGTAAGTATTTTCTTGCAGCTTTTCTTTATATTTTCTCTTTTAGCATCTGTGAACCAGCTCACCTAGTTAGAGCAATCAGTAAATGACGGATCCTGTTTAGATTTAGCTGGCATCTCATTTTTCCCAGTTCCTCTAAAATATACCACCAGATATTTGAGGAGAGCATCAAGAATGGTTACCTTCAGTCAGTCTTCTGCTAAACTAGCTTGTTATAGTACCATGCTTACATATTTTTGTAGAAATATAAAAAGTAAAATCAAACAAGTGAAATATAGCTACTCACAAGGTTCATCAGTTTTAGCCCTTCCAAGAGCTTGCAGTTCTTGTTCTTCAGTCTATGTGCTTCGTCAATAATAACACATCGCCACTCGATTGCGTTGAGTTCTGGGCAGCCTCCAAGAATCATTTCAAAAGTAGTGATAATGGCTTGGAACCTGTAGGTACCTCGAACAATGCGGCCCTGGAGATTGGACACACACATTGTCATTACACAAACCTCCTCCACAAGGATATCCCTGCTCAAGTTCTATCCAAAATCAGGCCTAAGATGTCATGTTACAAATGGCTTTATCTTCCTACACATGTTTAGTAGGTCTATGCAATTCTGTAATGAGTACTAATGAATGATTATCCATCATCAAAATAACCAATATTGTCTAACCAACAGTAAAATTCTAATCACTTCTTAATTACAGAATTATAGCTATCTAATAAAACTACAGCAACAGGAATTTAGAGGCAATGCTGCTTTTATAATCCCATTAAAACCTGAAAGAATCATTAACAGAAGAAACCTACAGTCAATCAATTAAAATATACACCAGCAATGCATTTTGGACTCAAACAGCAAGTTAACAAAAATAGATCACTTGAGCCAATGAGAATTAGATGAACACTTTTTAACTTATCTAACTTGCTTTACTCAACTAGTCTGACAAAGAGAATATATCAGGTATTCCATAAGATCACATCCACTAACTCACTAGACAAACAAGACTTCAGTAAAATATTCAAGATTTTATTTAAAAGAGAAAGCTGTTTTGTTTTTGAAGAAAAACAGCCTTAACAAATCTTGTAAAATAGCAGGATAGTATGAAAAAATATTTACTTAATCAGAAAAACACAGACAAAAAAAATGAGGAAGACCAATCATTTTGATTTCAATTCAAGATAGAGAAGTAAACTTGAAGATGAGCAAGGTTAGTTTACTCCAGGGAAAGGAAATTAATAGCCACCTAAAGGCAATGTAGGGTTTAATGGGCTACATTTTCTTTCTCACTCTCCTTCAAATTTGGGGTCCAAATGCAACTATCTGCACACACTTAACCTCCACACAAATGCCAATATCCATGCTACTCAATTGCAAAACTGCTCAGCACATTTTAACAGCGTATATCTTCCTTCAATCAGCTTCATAGAACTTAATCAGTAGGCGCAACTTCGAGATCAACATGTAAAATGCCTAAAACCACATGATGGTACAGAAATAACCCTAAGACATTCGTGCAGATAATGTCAAGGATACTTTTCATTACTAATATCTGAAGAGGCTTGGGCTAAGTTAGTGGATACAAGCGATATTACAATACCTGGGAGTCCCTGAAGTACATTTCATACTGCTGAATCATCTGTCTGCTGATCATGCTTCCATGATACACTACAACATTAAGGTCCGTCCACGTGCGAAACTCTCTTTCCCAGTTTGTTATAGTGGAAAGCGGAGCTATGATCAGGAAAGGCCCCCTTATGCCAGTCAGGAGGATTTCATAGAGGAATGTTATTGACTGAATGGTTTTGCCAAGACCCATTTCATCAGCTAAAATGCAATTGCGTCTGAAAGTAAGGTATATTTATTTGTTATTAGGGTCAAAGAAAGTACAGTTAGAGCTGTTACACAAATGCAATATTTATATAAACAAAGCTCAAACACACCAGTTTAAAACAACAAAGTTGTGGCACTGCACAAGCTGCTCATAAATGCTGCTCATTTATGATGAAAAAAGCATCCCCTTGCACACAAAGTGCATCATGGCACCACTGCAGAATTTCACCTCTCCTTGCCCCAGGGAGAGGGGTCTGTAGCCAGGGAGGCGCCCAAAGCACCACTATGTGCTCGCCCTCACCACGTACATCCAACTTGGTGGCCAGCAGCTCCGCACAAGGCTGTCTGGAGCAGGTGTCCCAGGACCACGTCCAGGCAGCCTCTGAGCATCAGCAGCTTCACCTCTCCAGACATCCCGTGCCAGGGCTGAACCAGCAGGGAAGGACAACTTGATTATTTTCAGATGGAGTTTCCTGCCTTTCTATTTGTGCACATTGCCTTTCATCCTGTCAAGGGATGAGCCTTCCTCTGTCATCCTCCCCATCCCCACATCATCTATTCCTAAGCATTGATAAGGTCCTCCCAGAGCCTTCTCTTCCGCATGCTGAAGAGCCTCAGCTCTCTCAGCCCCTCCAGAACCACCTTTGGGGCCTTAGCTCAGACTGACCAATTTTTCCTTCCTCCAGATCACAGAACTATATGTCTAAACTGACACAACAACCCCTAAAGAGAAGGCAATCGATACCCTGGAAACAAAGCAAGCAGCAAGATTCACAGATATCTAAATTAGATGCAAAGAAAATTCATCCTTAAGGGGGAAAAAAAAAGCCTTTAAAAATAGACACAATACCCTTCAAACAATGATTATAACCTAGTTAATATATCAGAGCATTAATGAGCAAAAGTTAATTTAACTTGTAATATAGGAAAGACAATTACCTACTACTCTTGTTTGTGCAAGCGATTATGTTTGAAATATTAATTCTATATATCATTGTGAAAGATCCAAGTGCAGCACCATTTTAAGCTTTGTTAAAAAGCTGCCAGTGACTACTCTGATATAAAATATGAAGAGAAACCACAAATTTCTTATAGTGATATCTTTTTAGCCAAAAGTAGAGAGGTTAAGTTTATTTAAAACAGTATTCATCCACTGTAATACACTTATTCACCTTAGTGTCTTAAAACTTATATTAAAAATACTGAAGGCATATACCTGTTGTACCAGTTGAATAGGAGCCAGTTAAGTCCTTCCAGTTGATATTCCCTGAGCTGATTGCCATTTTTATATTCCCTGGACTGTTCAATCTTCTTCCAAGTGTTTGGAGGTGGTCGTTCCTTTAAAGGAAAAACGAATTTATTGGCAAGTTGGCACACACTTCCTTTTCTTCTTTTTTTTTTTTTTTTTAAAAAAACTTTTAGCTATTAGTTCTTAAGTGCAACAACTTTTGGTATAACTATTCAATCTTAAGGATAGTAAGGGATCCATGCTAACACAACTTACTAACACATGGAAGTCTTCAATTTATTGTGTATAGAAATTATTTAACAATAAATTTAAAACAATATGATGAATAACCAATTTCTAGAAACAAAAGTTCAAATGGCTTCAGCTGAAAAACTAATTTCTTCATGCAACAATGAGCCTTGAAAGAATTTGCTAATTATCTTCAACATTTCACAGTGGAAGCTCTAGCAACATCTACCCTACTACCACAGCCACCCAGACACGTGGGACTATCAGAATCCCCAACATTTGAGTAACTCTGGATTCTAAAG
>JAUBOD010000677.1:705704-722400 GCA_032353885.1 Nothura maculosa | reverse complement strand
TGAAAGTAAAACCACCTAACCTTATACAGAGCTATATCTTCTTGACTTGCTTAAAGATATATTTACCTCACCAGTGTCCTTATCTTCACATAGAGAGACTTCTAATACCCGATCTACTTCAACATAGTCAGGATTAAAAGGTTCTTCTTCCATCTGAAAGGCACAATTAATAAAAACAGTTCTGAGCAAGGAAATTAAAAAAAAAAAGCTGGTACACACTGAGACTTAGCATAGCCTTTTTTCCTGTACACAAATCTGATTAGGTATAAATGAATTTGTCAGCTGGAAGCTATTGAGGCTTTTGCACACACCAGGAAATCACCATATTTATAGAGATAATTGGCCTCAAAGAGGTATCTGACACGAGAACAGAAAATGCAGACTCACTGAGGGATGAAGTGCAATAGTTCAGCTGTATCTAGAAGATTGCACACTACAGAAACCACCTCTACTAAGATTATCTTCTCTCTTACATTTTCCCTGTTTTGGAAAAGGCTTTCCCAGATCCTTCCATCTCTACTAGTAGGTGGCTAGCAAAGAATGTGGCATTTTAAGCTGTGCAAGTGCCATCAATTCAGTGACTGCAGGCGACTTGCCCTTAAAATTACATTTCTATCTTCAAGACTTACACAACAACAGCAGCAGCAACACAAAGCAAACTAACATAAAACAACCCACAACACTCCTACCTGCCATAATCCCAAACCCAATTTTGGCAGCTAAATTTTATTTCTCCTTATTTTAGCTATTCTATTTAAAATCAAACGTTTAATCACATTTTCAAAAAGGAAAAAAGCTTTTTTAAAATTGAATATTTCATACTCACATCTGCAAAAAAGTGAGCTCTTTGTGCCTGCCTTAGTTTGAACCGCTTTATTTTTTGCTGGATTCTTTTATCCTTTAAAAGCTGTTGTTCTGTGGCCCATTCACAGTGGAGGTAGGAACTAAAATTACAGAGATTAAGGTTAATACATTAGTGAAAGCCAAAGCTCAGTATGCATTTTTAGCATACAGCTTTAACAGCACAGTTATAAAGCCTAGTTTCACTCAAATAGGAAACCATTTAAAACAAAACTTGAATATGGCAATTGTCACTTAAGTAAACAACTTCTTCAAGAAACACAATACTTACTAGTTCTTGTATTTTACAAAAAACTCTTCTGTTTCCACTGTCATTCCAGCAGACACCTAAGAAAGGAAATTGAGGGGATACGTAAAAAGATAGACACCGAATACACTCAAATAAGCTATTCCATACTATGACCTTCACTTACTTCTTTCTTTATTATCCTAGAGGATAGGATTTTGTCTACAATGGCTGCATCTTCCTCACTTGGATTCTCCTATAAATGAAGGAAAACAACGACATCTCCATGAGCAGCAGTAAATACCCCCTGCAAACTGATCAGGCTTAAGACCCTCATGCACAAGTGGCTGGTTAAAAAAATTATCAATAAAGGCAAACTTGACTTCTACCAGTAGCATTTTCTATCAGTCTGGGAATAAATAAATACATAAATACATTTCATCTATTCCCCCCTGGCTGCAGGTGCTGCTTTTACTTAATAAAAAAGGAAACAATAAGCAGATAATTATTGTTGTCTATTTGTCCATTTCATTTAACTGGTATTTGATTAATCCTAAGAATAAAAAATGCAAATTCATACTAAAGCGAAGGGTCTCTGGATGAACAGGGAATATCTGCTTGCTTGCTTTTTTAAAAAGAAAACAGAACCACTGTGTATGCCTTAAACAGTGGACCCGATACAGTCATCACATCCAGATTCACACAGAAATGGAGAGATAGGGGCTCTGGCAGACAGGTTAAAAATAAGAAAAGGTAAAAAACACAGTGTGTGTCAGACTCCCTTGAACGGATGTCTGGGCCCCGAAAGCAGGACCATGCTGGGAGGTGGGCAGACAAGGGCCAGGCCTGGGGGCTGCAGCAGGGCTGAGATGGGAAAGGAAAAAGGCCCCTTCCTCCTTGGCCTCCTTGTTCAGCCAGGTGCCCTGCCGCTCCCTTGCAGCCTGGCACCTCTGCAAGCACCTCAGCACCCTCCGCTGCTTCTCTTTCCTTCTATTTCTCTAGAAAGGCTCTAGAAGTTTAGGAACCAGAGCCGGCACCAGTCACACAGTGAAGTGTGAACCTGGCAGGTGAGAAAGGCA
Organism: Nothura maculosa; assembly: GCA_032353885.1. Taxonomy (NCBI): domain Eukaryota; kingdom Metazoa; phylum Chordata; class Aves; order Tinamiformes; family Tinamidae; genus Nothura; species Nothura maculosa. The sequence goes on along the minus strand of JAUBOD010000677.1, from coordinate 720,234 downwards.
GGAGTATTTCTAGTCCATCTCATTAAGCAGAGGCTCTGTTCCTTTTATACTTCTAGAAGCTGCAATATATATAAAAAACAGAAATATATTAACACATGGCCTTTTCATATGCCTACACAGCACGACACATTCTTCAAGATGTACTTATCCCTTAATTGTTACTTCAGTTAAATTGATGAGCATTTTTAACCAAACAAGGGAAAAGAGGGGTAATTAATCCAGTTCTTAAGATCTTAGGCAAGATATCACATTAAATAAGCTATAGATTGGTATTAGTAAGGTTTGCTTTCCAAATTGTGAGCTTTATTCATTAAAGGTATGGAGACAACTAGAAAGTTGCCACCACAGAAGCCAAATTTTACTTACAATGAATAGCTGCAAAGGCTGTTCAGCAGGTAAGGGGGCAGAGCTCTTCTTGATCTTCACAGCAACTTTAGCCTCCTCTTCTGACTGTTTTCCCTCTCCTTCCTCAGCATACTTCTTCCTTTTCACCTGACGATTGGATCTTCTCTTCTGCATAGAGTAGAATAAAACTCATTTTTTTACCAAAATCTCCTCTAATGCAAGTTGCAAGTTTGAGGTGTTTAACAATATTTTAGTCCATTTATTCTTAAAATCAAGAACTGCAAATCTAAGGAGAATTAGTAACTTCACAGTGTGAAAAAGTATATAATTTCAAAAGTGAACAAGAAAGATCTAACAAAATATAAGTATTTATAAGAGGAAAATCCTAGCCACCTACCTGTGAGTCTTCATCTTTCAATGGCCGCTGCGGAGTCTGCTTAGCATCAGACAGCTCATCTGAAGATTCATTTTTTCTTTTCTGCTTTTTACCCAGAGTTATAATTAGCTTTCTGTTAAAAAATAAACAAAATAGCCAAAGTGAAAACCGTGTATTAAAGTTGACTTCATTTCAACCCAAAAAGCACTTGTACTAGTGATTTTTTTTTCAAGTTATTACATCAGGAAGGGCCACCATTCCAAAACTGAAAAATATTTCACAAAAGTTACAAGTTCATAGTAGCTCATTTTTTTTCTGTTGCTACTATGCACAATGAATATCATACAAATATTTCATTCTTTATATTGTAATGGTTTCAGATCTATAAATAATTGAACATGAATTCAAATCCAACATTTAAACTAATCAGACATAACTAAGCAGATAAAATTAGCCTGAGCATTGCCTGAAAATGATGACAGTGAGATGTAATAATAATACTTTAATTGCATTATACACATCTTAGTTTAACTCAAAAATTTCAGTTATGGACAACAATCTGATATTCTTTAAAACATGACACATCTGAAGTTACTAATTTTCTCGTTCTGCAGTTCAATTGAAGGAATTGCAAAAATCCCTGGTTTATAATGGAACAAATAAACAGAGAAGCTGTATTTAATACACAATCATTTCAGCTCTAAGAATTCTCAGAATGCTCCAAGAATCAATCTTGTGCTGAGTAAATTAGATAAATTAAAATGAAAAAGTACCAATTACTTCTTAGTTCAAATTTAAAGGTTATGCTGTAAATCATATCATTTGCTTCTAACACATATGAAAACACTAATGTCAACCACAGTAAAACAACAAAATATATGTCAAAATATTTTTTTTAAATTTGAAATGCAGTAAAAATTACTCTTCAAATATGTTTTCATGGGAATAATCACAGAACGATTACCAGCTCCCCTACAAAAACACAGATAAATAAAAAGCTGGCCTAAAAGAAGTATTTAACACATTTTCTAATCATTGGATCTGCGTAGCCAAAAAATGAGGTTAACTGTTCTGCCATACAACTACCTTCTGCCATTTCACAGAGCACATTAACCAGCAGGTTTTACAGTCTTTATGAAGGCATATATATGTAGACATATTTTTTTTTCCAGGGAGAGGAGGTGTAGGGTGAAGTAGCATTAAATCCATAGACAGCTTGCTTTAGTTTCAGACAAACTCTAAAGCCGGGGTGCAAAAGCACCTGGCAAGAGCCTTTCGCAGGGTCTTGTTCAGCCGAACTGGGGATGCAGCCAGGGCTGGCACCTCTCTGGACAGCCCTGTCCATGTTTTTGGCATCCTCGAGGAGCTGGTGGACGCAAAGCGCTTCCTCCACACGTGCTGCTGGGTTAAGCATGCGCAGCCCCGCGGCCCCAGCTGGTTGCAGGCGTTACCTTCGGCTCTGCTGCCTTCGGGATGCTAACCAAGCACAGCGAGAAAGGGCCAGACTGGTCTCCTGGGGTGGCAGCAGCATCCTCTGAGCAGCAGAGCCATGAAGGAGCTTCAACGAGGCAGACAGGCCCCAGAGAACCTGCTCTGCAACTATAGCCTGCTCCCAATTCCATCTCTCCTGTGCAATTTCCCTCTCTTCCTCTCCAGCAGCACCACATTATATCACCTCTTGTTGGGTTCCTGGCACGGCAGGCTGCTCTGTCTTCCTTGGTTCTTGCAGTTAGTTCTTCCCTGCTCCCAAAGCCTCTTGCCAAGCACCTCCCTGGTGCTTCCCGAGCACCTGCCCTACCAGCTGCACCCTGGAAAGGCTCCTCCTCTAAAAAATCTGCCATGGGAAAACCATGTTTCCCGGGAGCTGGTAATCTGCAGGAATCCTGGAAGATTTTTCCCTGAAAAGGCAAGTTCTCTTTCTCCTCCAGGTTATTAATTTCTGCATGAAAGCAGAGAAAGCCTTGGCTAAAATATTTTTCTACAGGGAAACAAACTGTTCAGAACAGAAAGCATTCTGTTTCTCTGGAAAAGGAACAGGATGCTGCAGGCACAGCCCAGGGAATATCACAGTGCTCAACCCCACTTGGACTTCTTGCTTTTTAAAACCCCAAATATCTTCTTACATAACACCTAGAGATACTGCTATAACTAGAAAATGTTGATTTCTTCGCCATATATTTTTTTCTTCTGCATCCACAAACTCAAAATGTTGAAAAAACAATTTTTAATCCTTAGGACACAACCACCATCTAGATTTTTTGCATCTCAGTCTCTTTGAAAGCAGAGCAATATTATAGAAAAGTTGTCAGTACTTCAAACAGCTTGAAAATTATAAAGAACAATTTTCAAGTAACAAATATGAGGAAATACTAAAGAGAAAAGTAACAGGAATGGGCAAATTTCTATTATTCTTAGGAGAAATAAGAAGATACTGCTGGACTCTGATGCATCATTTCATTTCCATTTGCTCCAAAAAGAGAAAACACGAAGTATCTCATTATTAGTGTGTCAAACAGCCACTTCCCAGATATTTTAATTCACAATAAAAATCACTTGTCACATTACCACCAATAAAACACCTGTTGTCAACAGCTATTTCAGAATTTCTTCTGTAATTCAATTTAAAAAACAAGTTACTACTAGCAAAATCCAAAGCTGGCTTTCTCTTGACAAGATATTGAAATCAGAGGTACTGATGATAGTATAAATAAAAGTTACTGTTGTCATTTTAGCATATGCTCAAGAAGTAATGCTGGCACACTGAAATGAGCCATCGTGTTCATCTCCAGTTCTATCTGATGTAAATATCCCAACTGTGCACTGATTTTTAAACCACTAGTCTAGTCTCAAGCAAAAAGCCCCTTCGCGCTCATGCTGAATGAGAACAACAACAAGAAGAGAACAAGCCAGTGCTTGGCTTCGTTGACAAAACCCTACTGTTTCGCACTTGTGTATCTTGGAAAAGAACTGGAGGATTATGTTACTTAAATCCAATTTTTGCATCAAAAGTAGGATTTGAGTGCAGCTAAACTCCAGTGAAGAGCCAGAGCTTGGTATGGGCAAAGGAGGTTCCGCTCCCAGGCGCATGGGCCAATTCCAGCCACAGCAGAACAGGGGTTGGATCTAACGCAACAGAGATGGGAACAGGGATGTGGATGGGAAGTCTCTTCCCATGAAGGACAGAGTTATTACTTGAGCAGCTACAATTTGTATGAGATGGGCTACAAGAAGCAACTTCACCATATCTGCTGGCCAGGAAATCCACTGCAAGCTCTTGCATTTAATGATGAATGACCACCATAAAATGGGAATCATTTGCCTTTTGTTGTTGTTGTTTTAAATGTCTCCCATTGCTGCATGTAGGCAGCATTCAAGTTATCTTAACACTATCATATCAGTGATCAGATAAAGATTTGCTGCCATGGTTTTAAGTCCCTAAAATACTCTGTAATGTAAAGAGTCTATGTGAGACCTACTTCAAGGCCACAGCAACACGTGCTCATTTGCACAGTGCACTGGATCACAATGGGCTTGCTGGGTCCAGGTACTACCTGACTTAAGGGTTAATGTTAAAAGATGTTGCATCATTGTTCTTAGTACACTAAACAATCAGCATGTTTCTGGTAACAGGAAACAGTTTTGAACTTAAAGGGCTACCAACCTAGATTGAACCTCTGCAAATCGACTGCTACTTCTTTTCTTTTTCCTCCTCCTCCTCTTTTTTTTAAATTTATGCATGGCGAAAAGAAAAAAATGAAAAAGTCCAAATGTAGCCTAGTGATATTGTCCTTTTCACCAGCAATGTGGAGCTGCTGCTTTTCATTAGGGCCATGACATTTAATTTTATGTTTGAGTAGGTGGGAATACAGGGAGAGTTACAAAACCTAAATGCCAATCTACTTCTCTGAACAACAGCATGTTCATAGATTCATAATTCTTCCATCATTTACATCAAGTGGTGTTAAAGTACACTTGTTAGTTTAAATATGCATCACCTTAAATGGAAGAACTGGAATTATCATCAATTAGAAAAGCCCATAAATAGGAAAAAAATCTATGCAAAAACGTTAAGCATTTAAATAGATCCCTAAACATCCATGCACCACGCCAGCTACCCAGAATAAGCAAAGTGGGTCTGCAACCCTCACAAAAATTATAAAATGCGTCAGTCGTAAAGAATTAACTTGCTAAGTAACCCATGCACAAAACAAAGTGGTTACATAATTTTGTAATGCTAAATGCATCGCCCAAGCATTATTTTTTCATAATTTGTAATGCATTTAAAATATTCTTAGAAATAAGAAGTCAGTCACCTGACTCCACCAATGCTTGTGGCACAGCAACTTGATTTATTGAACCCAGTTTAAATCATCAGACTGAAATTAATAGGTGTTGTTTCTTTGACTTCAGTAGATCAGGGGATTAAAACCTTTAATCCCTGCCTTTAGAATATAATTGTAGCCTGCCTGGAAACTAGTTGCTAATAATTTATATCTAACAACGATGAACTGACAACATTCATGCTTTCAGTTGTTACTGCTAATATAAGATCTCACAGCAAGCACTAAGGAAAATGTAAATAGCTAATATGAAGCCTGAAAAGACAAAATTATTTATGTATAATCAGCTCTCTGTCACCTGCAAATCAAAGTGGAGTCCTCTGAAAAACAAACCCCACCTTCCTCACAGCCACTGACCTCCACAGCCCGGGCTGCACCAAGCTCACTCGCTATCAGGCTGCATCTGAACACCTACAGGCTTCTCCAAATTGTATCTCTTTGCTATAGAAATTGCCCAGAAAGGGCAATGCTCATAAAGAAACCATTTTATTTCTGTCATAAAAGAGCACAAATTATGACAACACATAAAGCTATCCAGATATACATCAAGCGAACTAAGTAGGAGACAGAAAATAATGGATTTACAGTCATCCACCAAGAATCTATAGAGACGGGACATCTACAACCCAGACGGCTGTGGAAGCCTCTCGGCACTGTCCTCCGCAGGCTCTGACTGGCAAACCCCTAGAGATTTGTGTCCCATGCCCAGCCAAAGCACTGGGTGGCAGCAGGATGGAGTTAACCAAGTGTAATTGGGGCGTTAGCTGATTAAGCAGGGAAATAACAGGGAGACAACCCTCACTGATCAAGGCAAACGTACTACATCAAGTCAACCATCACCACCTAAACTGGAGTCTCTCTATCAGCTTCAGTGCACTTTGGATCGAGCCCAAATATCGTGTTTAAATATATAGTTTGGAAAACATCTTATCTACTTGTCATTTCACACTCCCTTGTAATATCTCAAAAATAAATCCAAAATAATGGGCAGAGTTAAGTGTTTCATGAAAAGAGAAAACCGGCTGAAGTAGTATAAATCAACAGCTTATTTTACAGCTTTTGGAAAATAAAGTTATGGAAACAGTATTCTATAATCATTATAGTTAGGTGTTTTTGTTTTACCCATATAAAACTTCACGAGACAACTTCACTGTTGCAGCTAAGTTTGTAGATTAGAAAGACATATGTAATGTCTAATTGTTATGGAACATCATTGATTTTAGGAACATGACAGCGAAATTAACTTTGGAAGTAAATATCCCAAACTCCAAGAAGGTGGGAAGGGGTATAAAGGAGTATCATAAACATTATTCATATATCAAGCCATAGCTAGAATGGAAGGAAATAAAAGTGCAGGAAGGCTCAAGTCAAGAATTAATGGGAGTTTATAACAATAACCTTTATACTGTAGGACTACAGATTAACTTTACAATATTGCTCAAATATAAACGTAGAAAAATTGCAAAGTAGATGGTAGAAAATGAGCTGATTAGAAGAACTTTCATTTATGCTCCATAAATATAACAAAATAAATATGTATGCAAGATATTTAATTCCTGACAGATGTGTCAGTTAATATTTCTTACTGCAAAAAGGGCATAGTACTCCAAAAATAAAAATCACACCACAGCTAAGATCTGTTTCAAGTCCCGTTTGACAGATTTAGCACTGGAATTGGTGTTGTTCTTTCCTCTAAAGCTTTGCTGCAGAGCAGGGCTGGCTCTCAAGTTCCAAGGAGTGTCTCCTATCCAGGCCCTAATAGCTCAAGATTTTGGAGGCACCTTAACAAGATTCCTCCCAAGTTGAAAGCTCAAGTTGATAGCTCTGAAGCCTACAAAGCACTTGAATTAAAAAAATCCAATATACCTTTAATACACGTGATATCTACATGAATATTTGCTTCACTATAAGTTCATTAAAGTTCCAGTTTCTTCCTATTCATTTTATCCTATATACTGCATTGATGATATATGCCCCAATTGACAAAGCATTTATAATAACACATAAACTTTAATTTCAACTCAAAACAGATCACTGTGGTAAGTGAAAGAGACTTTTGTATTGCACAGGCTTCAAAGCACAGAATAACATTGGCTACGAATTTAAAATATGAAAGCTATTCTTTTCAAAGGACAGCCCTAAAATCATTTAATCTAAACAGAAAACAAAGCCTTCTTGTTCCTGAATAAGAAATGTCCACACATGGACTTAATCATAAAGAATTTTCTGTAGGCAGCAAAGGAGAAGATTTTGTTACCAATAAGCAGTTTTCATTTTAACACAATGTTTGCAAACTGAGGAGAAATAAGAATCTACTTACCCAATTTTTGTTTTCTCTTTAATTTTGGATGACGACCCAGTTTTTGTCTTTTTGCCTTCTTTGTCCTTTGGTTTCGATTTAACTTTCCTGCCTTTCTTCTCCTCTTTTGCCTCAGCTGAAACGCTGGGGAAGTTCTCAGGGCTCATCACTCGGGGAATGTTTCTCTCTCCTCTCTCTTTCGCTTTTGCAATTGCTTCGGATATTATGCGATTTGCCTTCTCCTGCTTACTTTCAGAGTCGTTTTTTCTCTTCTGTTTCTTTTCAGCCATTGCCTTCACCTGGGTATTCTGCAACTTGGTATATGAGCCGGAACCATCAGTCTTTTTGGAGGAAGGAGGCTGTGAAAAAAAAAAAAATACAAAATACAAGTAAACAAAAACTCCTTATTTAAACCAAACTAACATTCTTTTAGAAAATGCACAAGTATCTTCAATCTGGAGTTGCATTTAAGAAAATGCAAAAAAGAAACACAGTGTCAGGGATTTGTGCAAGGACACAACAAAGAAGGAAAAGGATTCGGCATCACCAGAGAATGGCGTGGGTTTCAGAATAACTACACCAATTGCTGGATTCTAAACAACTCGTTTCCTACATGCTAAAAAACATTAAAATAAACATCTCAAATTTTCTTGCCCTTCTTCCCGCCTCTGTACTTAAAATAACTGATTCTTAAACATTCCCATTCATTTGACACACATCCCCAATAATTATTCCCCTCAAAATCAGAAAGAGCATAGAATTACCAGAGGCAACAACATAAGTATTCCTGTTTTTGCTAGGACATGAGTGCCACAGATCCCGAAAAGCAGCCGGAGCATCCGCCAGACTAACTCGGTGCTAAACAGAGCAGCCGTTTGAGCAAAATTAAGAGGAAAAAAAAGAGACCAAGCCAAAACGAAACTAGGCAGCATATTAGTAAGTAGACCCCAAAGTAGTATTTATTTCCTTGAGCACAAGGCGAAGCTCAATAGATGAGTTTGAAGATGCAGCTCTTGCTCCGAGCTGAGGGCTTTTAATCGCAGCCTCATCTCTGCCGAGTTGTTTACCCAGCAGTGGATACTGGAATTACGAGGCTCCCTTTAAGCAGCCCCTGAGACATGTTTTGCTCTTCCCCTCCCCCTTCCCCTTTGAGGAATGGAAAGAATTTCCTATTCAAACAGACAAAAAAGCCCAGCAGATAACAGTTATGTTACGTTCTCACCCGTAAACGCGCCTCTGACTACAGCATGAAGAAAAGCCACCAGCAATTCCCAAACACTTTCCCAGGCCAAATCCAGTGCACTTCACTGGATCCATGTTCTAGAGGCGCCTCGGAGGCTTCGCAGGGGCGCTGCGGCCCCGGCAGCCAGGCACGGATGAGGATCACTCTAAAATGCCACCTTAAGGCCTACAGGCTCTAACAAACAGGCAAGACTCGAGCAAACAGCACCCAGCTCAAGATGGCGATGCAGCCCGGCTCCCGCCGCAGCAGCCAGTAATAAGGAAGGTTATTCAATCCCATTAGCCTTTTAGCCCAAAGAACCCCTCCTCCTCCCACTCATTCAGGCTTTCACTTACCCTTCCTCTTGGCCTCTTCACTGAAGACATTTTTGGCGGCACACAAAGGCTTGCCCTCTGCTTTTCCCGCACCCCAGGCAGGGCTCAAGAGAAAAGCATTGAGAGAAAATTGCTAAACGGCCTTTTTAGCAAGAGAGACGTGGGACCCTCCGCAGCAGCGTGCTGCGATTTAGCCACATCTTCCTGCGGCGACGAGGACGGAGCCGGCGACGGAGCCGCTCGCGCGCGGCCCGCGCAGCCCGGCCGCCTGCCGCCAAGCACCGGCTTTCGGCGAGGGCCGCGAGCCGCGCGCCGGATTCCAACAAAGCGCAGAAAGAAATGAATGCACAAAGCATCAAAATGCATCAGCATGAATATTAGAGATGTCGTTAAAAATACTGACTCCTTCTGCGGAAGTAGGCCAGCAGATGGTGCTACCAGTTATTATTCCATTAGACTCTGCAGTTTAACCCCCAACGGGCTGCTCTGCCCTGCGTGTGGGACTGCGGTTAACTCTTCCTTTTCCACCTCCTGCAGCAGCACCGGGAACACCGCTCGCTTGGCCTGAGGGCCATGGGAACCCAGCGTTTCTGTGCGTTCGCCTTCCCCACAGCTTCACATCTCAACCAAGGCAGGGGAGGGACACACAGCTCTACGTCTGGGGCCTCAAGGATATCTTGCTCCCTGAGACGCCTTTCACTTTTTCACGCTCAAACTAGGACTAGGAAGCAGGGACAGCGCTCAGCAGCGGGCAACTCAAGTCCTGTGGAAAACGGAAGAATTCCTTAACACAGATTTTATTCCTCTGCTCTCCCCAAGGTCTGCAAACCTCCTCAGCTGAATGAAACACATCTATGGAGGAAGTGCCTGTTCATTCCGAGACCATTTTGAAATGTTCTTTTAAAAGGGCTGACAATTTAAAAACCACACTGTTAACAGATCAAAGCAAATCTAAAAGGTTATCAGGTTTCTGAAAAGTTGTTTAAAAAAATCCACTTTCATATGATATACAGAGAGAAAAATCTGTAAAAGAATGCAGTGATTTCTCTCTTATGGGCATTGCTTCCCAAGTTGGTAAAAAATGATTCAAAAATTGAGATAAAAAAATCCTATTTTGTTCTCTGTAGTTTTAGCTCTAAACACAAGGCTACCCAAGCTAATAACATTAGAGAATCTTTATAAGAAATGTGCGCTTTCCTAGATATCCTACAGATAGGAAACAAGAACAAAACATGCATAATGCAATACCAGAAATGGCAGCTTCTTCAGTAAATCTTTTAAAATAGTTTTTCTGGAGGCAGTTACTTTAACACAAGGTTTCCTCTTATATATTTCTGCACAGCTCAAACCTGCCTCTCAAATGTAATCATTCCTGAATAACTTCATTACTCCAGAACCAGGAGTCCATTGGACCAGGCAACATGGATGTTAGCATTCCTGACCCTCTGCTTCTGGCTCTATATTATTGCTTCTGTTTATAGCACGTCTCTTGCCCTTCACAAACAGTCAACTATGCTAGAAAACAAAGGACAGTGTTTTGTTTTGCTGTAATATTTCTAACTGGACAGAAATGTCAAATAGGAAAAAGTAAAAAGGCAGTCAGTGATGCTAAACTCAAGCTTTAAAGAAACCTGAACTAGGAAAGTCACCACAATCTTGTGATGACTGTGAAACTCAAATTCTGGTAAGAAGCACCAGTGTTTTGGGATTGAAATAACCAGAAACACCTTTATTCTGGCCAATAAAGGCCAATATCTCCATAGCATCTTCAACAGAGAGGCCAAAGCCTTTGCTAAGCCAAATATACCCCTCCCACTCACTAAGGGTAACAGCAAACATCCTAAAGGAGGAGGCTCTTTTGCCAATGGCCTACAAAGCTACTCCACCTACCACCATTAAGAAAGCAAGTCTTAACAGATAAACGCATAGGAGAAGGTGGAAGGGAAAATCTGAAGGCAGCCACATATTTTAAAAAATGAAAAATACAGTTCTGTTTTCATGGTTCCAAAGATAATCATCCACATATAGCGAACGTAAGCCAATGCCATGACGTCTGCTGAGCTGCACAGAGGGCTGCAGGGTGTCTGTGCTGCCAACAGCTACGCCAAGCAGCAGCGGAGGGGACTCCAGGGAGGGACCCCGCTGCTCGCCGGGTCAACCTCATGCTGCAAAAGCCTTTAGCAGCATCAGGTAGAGGCAACCGAGCTGTTCATATAGAAGAATTAGCCCCAGAAGAAATACTAAGGGTGGGAGAGAGTAGGACAGAAGCTGTCGATTTCTCCATCTCTGCCATGATTCACAGCAGCCAGGACAGCATCTCCCCTCCAGCAGCACTTGAGACACTTGCAGGAGCAGGAGAGACACTGGACATTTTTGAATGACATCTTTGTTCATGCAAAACTCATGCTCATGTACAACAACTAAGTTACCAGGCAATATCCAGAGGGAAAGAGGAGAGCAGTCTCGTCAATAGTCAGCAGTGCTCTGGTGAGCAGGTTTTTCATACAATGCCATTTCCCCAGCACTTCATTAATGGGAAGTTCAGGATTGAAGACTCCTGGGCATTACAATACCTCTTAAGACAAAGATACATCATTGCCCTTGACTCATACAGACCGTGCTTTTCCCCCCATGAACGTGGCCAGCTACTTCAAATTTGTTCCATAACCTCTAATTTCCCTCAAAACCACTGCATACGACTACCTAGGAAGCCCTAGAAAATCATCCGAACACTCATAGCAAAACCTTTTATGTTCTAGAAAGTAAAGTTGCCCTATCTGTTCCAAGAACACAACATTACTTGTACCACAGAACACATTTCTTACAGCATAGCCATTCAAGCCAATGCTCTATTACTTTCAATTTTCTATATGCATACAATTTTAGAATTAAATCTCTCTTCCGAGCTACATACATTCTAGACACACTCTGAGGACTGGTAAAGGCTTCCCTTGGTACTTTAGTCACTTGTAAACACGTAAAACGCATCTTAATCTTTAACACAAAGATTGATTTTCATTTGTGGATCTCTTCACCCAAAGAATAGTTACCACCAGGAACTATTCTAAACATAGAAACCTAAAAAGTTTACACTGCCACTGACTTGAAAGATTCCTGCACCTCTTGTGGTAGATCAGACACATCCTGTGGGAAGAAGCAGCTACTAAGCACAAAGCACCCAGAGGTAACAAATTCTTTTCAGTCCACCAGGTACGTTGGCAAATCAAGAAACTCTGACACCAACTGCACTCATTTATTTCTTGTTCACCTGTGTCCCAACCTGCTGGGATTGCTCCTCAAAGCCAAGCACCTTCAAATGAAGATCCACAAGGTTCTACCCTCCTTCCTTTTTTGTTTGGTATATAAGCGGAACTATTAAGGGAGGCTGTGAAGCATTTCACGTTATTACTCTTTCATTATGCTGATAATACTCTTCACTCTTTTCCTTGCTTCCCGTTATCACAGCTAATGAATGACTTGCTCGACATTTCAGGAATACAAAAGCTTAAGACATATATTTACCTGTGGCCTAATCCAAAAGTACTGCCCATAACCTAAAGAAAAGATACGAGGGGGTAGGGAGGGATTCTAATTTTTCCCTCCCTCTCGTATTTGTTACCTGCAATGTTGACAAATAAAAAGCTGGTTACTACTGCAGTGTGACTAAGCAGCGTTTTACTATGTGTTTTTGCAAAATAAGTTTGGTTGCTGTGATCCAAATCTTACAACACATTTAATCCTAAATTTATGACTGAAGTTAAGGATCAATTAGAAATGAACATCACTGTAAAGAACAGCAACCTTAAACTGGTCATGGTTCCTCTGCTTTCTCGTGCTTCTGAAAGCTACCACAAACTCAATAATATATAAAACCCCCTTAGAGAGTGATTTCACCACTTCTACAACTAATATATTACTGTATTTACTGCTGCTGCATCTCAACTAGTTAGGTTCTGATTTACCATATCAATAGCTACAAGGAAATCAAACCTGGCCAGACTGCAGAGCCAGCATCTGCTATTAGAACATCTCCAGCACACTGAAGTTGCCATTTGGAAGCTTTTGACTGAAAGAGCATTTTTGGTGTGGTCAAATATAGCTGGATTCTTTTATGAAGGTGACAGTTGCACAAGAACCTTGAGTGTCTCTCACCGTAAATGTGAGAAGTTCCCAGCAGAGGCAGGGAACACGTTCAATTGCCAGAAAATGGAAGGAATTGCAGTTCTACCCTGCTTGCTCCCCCAGTGAGTGCCGGATCCTGGGGTTCCGTGTGGGCTGCCCAGGCACCCCCTTCTCTCCGGCTGCCACATCTGGTGACAGGCACTCAGTACCAAGGAGCCTCCTGCCCCGGGAAACTCCTCGGGACCATTTGGCACCTTCAGAACAGGTGGCGGTGACCATTTGTACTGGTGCATCCCATATCTTCTGGTCTACCCACTGGTACACAAAGCAACACCAATGCAGTTACCCCTACAGATTTACATTGTTATTTCTGTTCCAAACAAACCCTGCTTTCCATTCCAAGATGGAAATTAAGTACATTTTTTTGCTTTACATTTAGAATGCAGAGTAAGGGGACACCTTGAACAGACACTGAATGTAAATATATTTATACAAATTTATATAAATATAATTATACAAATGTATTTAAAGTGCAGTTAAGGATGCTTAAATAATTATTACTGAACTTCACGGCGTATTTCATTTTTACTTAGAGTAAACTTACTGCAACCTTTTTAGGATGCCTCTCCAATTCTAGGAAAAAGGAAAATTTTCATCAAACTCAGGTTCTCGCTTCAAGCAGTATTATGATAAAGATACCTCATTTCCTCTCACAACCTGGATAGAGACACTGATACTGCCTCCGAAATGGAAGCCAACAACTGCAAATCCCTACGTGGGCTTGGCTGAAGTGAGGTTGTTTTTCAGCCTCCTCTTGCATACACATCCCAACCAGTAAATCACAATTTAAAGCATTTTCCCTTCTAAACTCTGGCCAAAACAAAAAAAACACACTAAAATCTCAAGAATCACCACTTCCAATAGAAATTCAAGCATATATAAAACATATATATATATAGACAGACAAAATTGTACTACATTTTTTCCAGTCCATCAGCTACCATGAAAACATAACAACATAATACAGCAAATATAAGGTTAACATGAGCAAGTTATTCTAATTCTCCTGCCAGGAGCTGCCTTTTTTTTTTTTTTTTTTTTTTTTTTTTAAAGCAGCCACAATAGTTACTGATATGAATTAGGAAGGCAGAAAAATGCCTGCACCGGTACTGGGAGCCACTTCATTGCTCTCCATCTGTCCTGCCAGAGCGCCCTGCTCCTTGTCTGAACAGTCAAGAACAAGCACGGAGCTCCCGCTTCCGAAGGAGCCATCACCTCTTCTCCACTCCTCGTGTTACAGCCACATGGACAGTGTTTTCTATTCGCAGCAAACTGCATTAAAATGTGTGTTGTCATATATGTTGAAGGAGCCCATGGCTGATTTTTAAATACAATAAATGCTACCATTTCCAATGGCAGTCTTTCTGCATTTAAATCATTCTTTCAAAAGTACTATTTCAGGTTTTCACTGCAATTCTGATGCTAAAAACA
>JAUBOD010000677.1:692296-705604 GCA_032353885.1 Nothura maculosa | reverse complement strand
GGCAGTCTTTCTGCATTTAAATCATTCTTTCAAAAGTACTATTTCAGGTTTTCACTGCAATTCTGATGCTAAAAACACGACCCATCAAATGGATTAACACAATAACCAGAATATACAGCATGGCAGAATATGACAAACACTGCTCTGAAAAACAGCTTTTAAACTACTACACAGTCTAACTTTCGTGAGGACTTAAAACAAGGCCCACATCCCAAGATATTTACAATCTCTATTTATCTTACATGTATGTCTCTATTACAAGTCATTTTTGGAGGCAATTCTAAGTCAAGTCCTACTATTACCCTGGTCACTTGTGTTTTTTTTTTATAAATACCTGGAGTCTCCCAGGTGATAATTCCCAGAAACAGGAATTATTTTTTTGCTCAGATCAGCTGAAGCTCAGTGGTTCCCTAGAACTGTGTATTCCAACTAACAGCAGCATCAACACCAGCAAAGCTATGACACATCCCAGCACTTTCACGAGCTGACGGGAGTGGGAGCTCCTCATAGGGTTTTTATACTGCTGGAATTGCTAGGGTAAAATCAAGACGGTATGAGTACGTTCTAATAATCCCATTGCATCTATAACCAAAAATACCTTTCGAGTGTTTGCTAGAGACTTCAGCAGGAAAAGGAATGCAATTCACTTAGCTTCATAATCCGAGTATTTGGGATTTTTTTACACCACGAGTTTTCCAGAAATGCATCTACAGGGAAAAACCCCTCATTTCAAAATGCACCAACAATCAGCTGGCACATGAGCCACTACTGCAGACGGATGCAGGGCTACAAGTGCTGTTCACCTCACACTGGCTACTCCATCATCAAGTGAACAAACTCAGTGCTAAGAAAAGGCATTTCCAGCAGGAACTCAGCATGATCATCAAGACTGTTGCTAGCACTACATTGATTTTCTTCTTTAATGCTCCTCAATTATTAAAACTTCCGTGCACCAACCCAAACCTGTGGCAGGGAATGTCAGACAATGTTCTCAAGTTCAAAAGAGCAATGGGAAGGGGTAGTTCTTTTTCTTCCCCCCGCTGGGTGCTTTGCTGCTGGACACACATCCTCGTGCAGCATCCCTCCTACAAACTCTGGAATTGCTTAGCAAGTATTACATGATATGGAGAGTAACAGTTTGTTCACTGCAACTGTCTCAAAACTCAGTGGCTGTCCCAAGGAAAAACATCGTAAATGCCTTCCCCGAGGGCTCTCTTTCCCAAGCTGCTCAATCCAGAGCCAAAGAAAGAAGAGCAAATGTCTCACGGCCACTGTCAACAGATCCACGATCCCTCCCAGTGCAGGACGCGCTTCTGCCCCATACGACTAAAACGGGCTTTGAGAATCATAAATTCTTTGACTAAAGATCTACAAGGAAGAATTAGCTTTAAAATATTCAGCTGGATTGTTGTCAGCTCTCAGGTTACACTTATGCCTGTACACTGAACTACAAGTGACAGCTGCTCATTTTTTAGCCCGCCTGCCAGGCTCTGCAATCCCGTAATTCAGGTTGGCGCCTCGGAGCTTGGCAGCTCCTCGTCCTTCCCAGCCCCTCCATGGATTTCAGTCAACCCAGAAAGATCCATCTCAGTCACATCCCACTATATCCCATGGCCTGTATTTCTTCAGAAGGTATTTTGGCCCAGGGGCTAACACACCAGTGTATCTTGCATCTCCTATTTTATTATTCTGCTTTTAAATTCATTCTCAATACTGTCTAACCTGGCCTTTCTTTTCCTTGCCTTGCTGCTTGTGCAACTGAGCCCCTTCAGTGTGCGCTGCTGACAAGACTCAAGTGCTGCATTTTGCAGATTAGCAAATGGCCAAATGAGTGCTCGGGGGAAAAAGGAAAGAAACTCTGCTCATTTGTGCCAGTATTTAAACTCTGCTCCCTCTCCTGAAGTACTAATTTATCTAAGTGCAATACACTGCCAAGTCATTAAGTTACTACTGAAATGTGAGAAAAATGTACATTTCCAGACAGCAAGTTTTTAGCACAGCTCCCTTTTTCAACAGGTTTAATGTAAGATACCTTAAAGTGTATGACAAGACATTAAGATCCCAATTACTGTACCTCCACTCTGATTACCTAAGTCTGTTTGAAATCCTTCTGCATAATTAAAAACAAAATCAAAGGTGGCCAAGACGATAACAGTGGATGTTTCTAATCATTCATTTCAGACAATTTTTAGACTTAGTTTCAAAATATTCAAAAGCTCCTGTCCTGAATAAAAAGGAGATGTGTCTGTTTCAATTGTTTGGAGTCAGTAAGTCAATTCACAGGTTCAAGTCCAGGAACAACTCTCTCTTTATGCCGGTCTAAGTAAAAATTCTGAAAAGTAAGGTTCTTTTTTCCTGAAACAAAGGCATTAATCCCAAATGGGAGAGATTCTTTCAGAAACTACCAGTGTGGAAAGGAATAAGATCTGCAATAACAGCTTACTTGAAGGCCCGAGTCCAAGGGAAGCAAGCCTTAGCACTTCCTTTCACAATGATCAAAAAGCAAAACAAACGGCCAAATCAAGTCCAAGCCTCTATTTGCTTGGAAAACCAGCGGAGCAGCAGTGCACTGGAATGTGAGTGCCAAGAATCATAAATCCAGCCATAACATCCCCCTCATCATTCCCCAAAACTGCAGGGGTGACACTGGAAATGAAGCCCGCGCTGCTCATGGACTAAGAGCTGCACCCAGAACAGACAGACCATTCAAAGCTTCCCCTCTCACCAGCACCTTGTCTTATTGAAATATATGGTCATTTTCCTAACAGCTCAAGTAAACTCACACTAAACTCTGGAATTCTTGCTGCTAGTTTCATATAATATATATATATACACACACATATATATATATATATACACATATATATATATATATACATAGACACACACACACACACACACACACTAGGAGGAGTGGGCATGGGGCTTAATATCCTAATTGCTGAGCACACAAGTTAGAGGCAAACATGCCCAAGCAGCACACACAACACAGGGCAATACTCGATTTTAGGCTTTCTAAACACATTTCAAGATGGTCCTTTGTTCAAGAAAAACTAATGACAATGATAGTGAGAGTTCAGCTTTTACACCTGCAACTGTAATTTCATGTTTGACCTCACTGGGACATATCAGAATTCAGGAAATTCTTTTCAGTGTGGTAGATACAGTTAGAAGAGTCTGAATAAAGGTCTTATTTTGGAAGCTGCACAAAGCTTTAGATTGTAAAAAACAGCTGAAAATCTGACTTTTAAAACAGTTTTTTTTTTTTTTAAGGAAAAAGAGTATTTGAATGACTTCTACATGCCACGCAAGGCGAAGAGCATGATGCTGAATCTGCTGAAATAGCTTTTTCCAACCTCCTCACTACGTACCCAACAATTTAAATAGCACAGGCACTATTCAAATTTATAGTCTTTGGTAAATTTCCATATTACTTTAGAAGGACTCAGGTTTCAGCTACTGCTTTCTTTTTGAGTAAATTTATATCAAGTAACTGTGTTTATTTTTAGGCAGGAACAATGATTTATTATAGAGGAGGAAAAGCCCCCTAAAAATGCTGATTTCAGTGCAAATCAGCAAAGATTAGGCAGCAAGAGCAGAACAAAACTGCAAACAGCTCCAAATTAAAGCAGCAAAGAGCCTTCCTCATTCCATTTTCCCAAGTCCCTACCTGCCCGCTCACGCTCTGAACAGCCACCACTTCTCCAGCATGAAGAGACTAATTCTCACATGTTTCTCACCATCAAGCAGAGGGAGTGCCTAGAGACAACCCATCCTCAACAAATAACATCAAAAAAAAAGAGAAGTCATAAACATAGGAAACATTTTTTTGCCCCTAACACCAACAGCAAAGTCTGTTTCAAGACGCAGAGAGACCTCATACCCTTGCAAGGCAGCAGTCTCCTGTTGGAAGGGCAGTCTCCTGTTGGAATGGTAAGTTCTTGACCTAACTTGCTTTCTGCTCTTGTCAAAACACTGCCAAGTATTTCTATAATTAAAGACAAAACCCTTTTCATTGTTATGCAGTTTACTGTGAAGTCACTACTTGCTCACACTCTCCCCTCCGAAACCTCTCCTTTTTGGCCCAAACCACCTCTGGAGGCAACAGATTGCTGCAAGGGGCTGCAAACTCCCCAGTTTTTGCCTTCTGTGCTCGTCTCGTGCTGAAATGGGAGCCCTTACGGTGCTGCAGGGATGGAGGCCAAGGGCCACCAAGGAGGCTGAGCGAGCACGAACCTGCCCCCACTGTGTCTCCTCTCGCTCCTGCTTGTCCTGCTGCGAGGAAAGCTGGGAGAGGGCAGGGAACCTCTGCAGACTGTACAAAGATGTAGAACTTCCTCCATAAAGGGCTTTGACAGCTCAAGGCAACAGATTCCAGGTGATTACTGTGATATACACTTAAAACGTAAGTGATTTGGCTCAAGCGGAACATGAAAGATCCTAGGACAACATCCTGCAAATTAGAGTAATCCCAGGTAAACCCAGAATGGTTATATATTAATACCAGCACCTTCTTTAAAATACTACATATCTGTATTGCTTGTGAAGAGTAGAAATATTAGGTACTGCGAAACAAAAGGCAGGTAAAAAACTTGATTTGATTTCTGATCAAATATATATGTTAATAACTAAGCAAAGAACATCCAGCAAGACTTGTATGCGAGTCCTCACCGTTTCTGCTACTTCTCTGTTTTAACAACATTTCCCCAGAAAGCTGGCAACAACTGGGCCTCACTAACAGCCACAAGCAGAATTCAGAAAAAAATATTAAGTACACTAGAATTTCTAGAAATATTTATTAACCTTTTAAAGGATAAAAATGGGTGCTGTGACCACAGCATGTTACAGCTCATGCAAAGCAGGACAGCCAGGCTTCTCTAGAACAGTTGCTTAAAATACCGTCCAGGTCCTTTCTTACTACATGAGTGCAATTGGGTAAGAAGCTCTGCAGTGAAGCAACTGCTTTCAGGATGACTCTTAGTATTAAAAATATTTACATAGGCCATTATTTTGAAAACATGAGTTTCAGAAACTTTGTTTAGAATTGTTTCAAATTATAGCAACAGAAACAACCTGAAGCTCGGGACCCAAGTACTGGGGTCTGTAACTGAGAGCAACTTCCACTTTCCTTACAAACTTACAAAATTGTCAGGTTAGAAACATCTCCCCAAAGAAGCCCCTCAGTGAAGGGACAAACTAGTTCCTGTTTGTTGCTTTAGCAGCTGCACCTGCTACTGAGTAGCAATTGGTATGTTCACATACACCAGGTGCTGAAAACATGGAAATCACTTGGAGCCATGGGACTAACTTCTGCAGAAGTTTTATAGGCGAAGAATTATCCAATTCCAAGATAAAAATTCAAGTGTTTGCCTTCGAAGTAAAATACCAGGGAGCAAAATCAACCTCAGAAATGCAAAGGATCCACACAAACCAGACTGCTGCATTTATCAGAGAACGCTGCATTTATCGGGAAAAAGAGATCTCTACCATTCCCACCTGAGAGCTACACTCCAAGCCCCATTTATCACACTGAGATCAACACAGGAAATCTCAATCACCTCATTCTAAGAATTCCATTACACTTATGAGCCTAACAAGTTACCAAACTTAACCTGCTTTAACCACCTGAGGATAGACACTGTTCTTGGAAAGCAACTACAAATTGTGCAAATTTTCCATCTTATTAGTCCATGAAGCAAACAAAATGTTACAGTTTGAGATAGAAATTATTTCTAAATTTATATACATATTTCTGTATACATGAATAAATTACTCAGTAGCAAAATCAGTACCCCTCGGTTCAGGTAAGTACAACGGAACAATTCAGCTTTTTTCCCCTAAATTAATTCTCTTTTCCCTTAAATGATTATTTTAAGCATATAGTGAAAAACAGTTTCACAAGCTAGAGCTCAGGTTGCCATCTCTCAAAGCAAATGCAAGGCATGACTGCTACATGGCTACATCTTTATATAAGCACTCACACGCTGCTCAAGTGCTTTCCAGTTCATCAGGGTTAACCAGGCATCTGTTCACAGATTATAAATATTGAGATACTCAATTGTACCTTTTCTGCAATATCAATTTTTTAAAACTAGCTTGTTTAACTTAATTCTGTCAACTTAATGATATTTGTAAGATGACTCCCATAAAGTGATCTAGCTCAAAGCTTCTTTTCTATGCCTGCCATCTGTTAATCACTTTTTACAAAAATGTTTCTGTTTTGGCACATTTTAAGGAAAATTATTACAGTCATTTAATAAGTGTGTAATTATCTCTGGAAAAGTGATATTTCTAAATTATATCAATCATTGCAAAAATACAGCTAGCATCTCTTCTCAAGTCAGAATTGGACAAGCTAATTACCTGACAATGGAGCGAGGTTCAGAGATGCTTAAGAAAAACACTGGTGATAGCCAAAAATAAACATAAAATCAGAAGATACAATTATAAAAATAGTTTGGTACTGAATTGGATAGAGCACTCGTTTGAGAGACGTCTCGCTCAGGGACGGGCGCTGCTCAGCTCGGCCCTTGCCCTCCTCTTCTCAGTAATTCTGCCCACTCACCACGTTTGGCCACTTTCACTTCTTCCTATTTCTGGGGATACTTCTCAACATAACACAGAGAAAGTGAAAGAGCAGGAAACAGTAAAACTACAAAAAGAAAAGGAAACAAGGGAACATTTACTCTAAATTAGTGCAAGGACTGATTCATCACAGACTTAAGAAGGGCAGGGGAAGCCCCTGTTGATCCCTGTCTAGATTTGGGCAAGTTCTGTGTTAAAAATCTTGCTAGGCACTGGGAGATGACAACTGAAATCTGCTGCCTCACCGTGGCAGAGAAAAAATCATTAACCCCATGGAGCTAAAACATAGGTGAAAATGGTGCTTTAAGCACAGAAAACTAAATCCAGAGCAGACAACTCCTAAAAATAACCACATTTACAAGTAAAGGGCAGACAAATATCTGCAGAAAAGCCAGTAAGAGTGAGAGGTTTAAGGCCTGTGGCCTAATTCCACCTCAGCAAAATTTTAGGTTTTGGTGCTTTTATTCACATGGCTTGTGAAGTAGCAGATCACTATGTCCAGGAGTACAGGGTAAACTCAATCACGTCTTGTAATCCATCCCACCTCACCTAGCTTGAAAACCAAAATCTACCCACTTGATCTGATCAAAGTAGATACACTTGGATACAGGATATTAAAGCTTCTGCACTTTAAAAGAATAATAATAAAAACAGCAAAGAACCCTCAAACCTCCATTTCTTTCTAAAATGCAGTATCAAGCATGATACACATGCACTGTATTTCTATTGTGTTCCATTAATCATCTGTAATTTGATGGCTGACATGGCATTCCTCAGATACGAAATTCAAACAGATTATTTGGCTTTAGGAAAAAAGAAAAACATTAAGTGCAGTTAAAAAGATGAGAGGAGTTTCATTAGTTAAAGAGTAAGGCTACATTAATCTCTAGTTTGTTTTTCCACTTCACTTTGTGCTCTCATTATCAAAATAACTTTGATGAAAAATGCATGATGCAGAATTAAGAGGTGCAATACATTTATAATTATAATCCAATTACAGCAGACATGGAAAGTGTAATAGCAACATACGGCATTCTAGATGTTTTAAGCTGTGCAGTATTACATTCAAGTGACCAATTTTTAAACCAATTTATATTGAGAGAATAGCTGTATAAATAAAACTGTCATGAGCATACTTCATTTCAAGTGATGAAATACAAGGTATTTTATTATTTTATTATCTTTCTTAATTTGAAATAACTTCAGTTTAAGCAAAGTTAAAGATCTTTAGCTCCCTCTTGTTGGGTCCTTTTGCAATAGCTACAGTTAATTAACTACATAAAGTTAAAAAAGATATATTGTCTGGAAAAAGGTCTGCAAATTATCACACTAAAACTGAGGGAAATAATCAAATTCCCTAATAATAGTTTCCTTTATATATATATATATTTATATAAAATACTTTTATATCCAGAAACAGGGAGCTTAGTAGTCAGAAATTTTCCTCATTAAACAACAGAGGTATGAACACATATGGAAGTTATAACATAAAAATCCCTTCCTATATAATTCCTATTCCAAAAATCATCAGCCTCACTAAGACCTCTTTCTTCCTCCCCAGTTATATTACGCCCATTTGTTAAATGCTCAAAAAAATTGTTGAAAGAGCAAAAAACTGATCTTGAACTTTGAATACTAGAAAATGATCAAATGATAAATGTGAGAAAATGAACTGAAATCTCACTTGGAATTGCAGCTGGACAAAGACAGATCTGAAACACAGCGTCACCAACTGTGATACTTTTCCCATATTGCACACACAGTAGTAACCCATATTGCACACACAGGTAGAACGAGGTTTCTGAGAAGTTCCCTTCTGTCATTCCCCCATCCAGACACTTGTTGCAGTGGACAGTTCCCACTGCCCAACCAGTTACTTGCTGAAAGAAGCCTAAGAAACCTCCAATCAACTGCGGTCAGAATGCAATCTATGCAATTCCTTGCACATCCCCTCCAAAAAAGAAAAGAGAAAGCGGGGCAGCAAAGCAGTTGCTTTCTACAGTTGCTACCTGTTTTCTGCCCATCTCATTTCCAAGCTCCAGAGGGAAATGTGAAACCAAGGTTAAATGCTGCAAAGTCGCCTTGTTCCCATACCGCAGAACAAATCAAAACCGCCTCCCATATTTGAACACTTTCTACGGCCCTCAGAACATTACTGTACACCTACAAACTGAAGCACAAAAATGGGTGTTAGTGAAAGCTCCTGGGTGCTGCAGAGCTGCACCCACCGCCAGCCCCTTCTCCTGGGCCACTTCCCACGTGCCGGGGAGCCCCAGAGCCTGGGAGCTGCCAGGAGCACCATAAGTGGCAGCAGGTCCATCAGCCGGCACCTACTGCCCCGCTGCAGCTAATAACAAAGCTAATCTCAAATTCACAACCATGTAAAGCAGAGTCAGTATTGAGCTCCTGCCCCCTTCAACACTTCCCTCTTTGACAAGATGTTCTATACACTCAGGAATACAATTATTAACCTAAATATTTAATATAGCCACATCTATATTTGATGTGATTGGCCTCTATTTCAAAACATGAAAACTAGAAAACAATCATATTCCCTGTCCTTTCCTCCAAATAAACAGAATACCCAATAATATTTAAAACAAGAATTGAAAATAAAAATTACTACTTTTACTCTTGACATATTTAGACACTAAACAAGCAGCCTCACAATTTTGGAAGACCTGTATGACCAGCAATGGCAGATGGACACATGCATTTATCACAACATAATTGTGGCTCCTTTTGCCAAACCCTCTAATTGAAGAAGGAGTTTCAGTCACTCCTGTTAAATCAAATCTGGGCTTGAAGCTACCACACAGTGCCAAAACAGGGCGCTATTAGGTATTAATCTCCAAGGCACACAGTCACTGGTACCACACTTAAAATGCCCACAAGGAAAGCCACGTGCAAGATAATTTTTATGCTACCTTCTCTTCCATGTGAAGAGTTTAATACTTGCAATAGATGAGACAATGTTATGCCTGAATTGGGGAATTCTTTGTTTTAGCCACAAGTAACAAAGTCAAATACGGAAACAAATTAAGCAGTGTCTTTTATGTTTTATATTGTTCATACCAAACAAAGAGACACTCGTATTTTCAGTTGATGAGCTTGAGCATCATGTTACCAAGCAAAGGACCAACACAACAACAAAACCAGTGCTATTCTTGCGGGAAATGAGCATCACAGGTAAGTTATATTACAGCTCTTTAAAATATGCACATAAGTCCTACTAAAATTCTCAAAAACACATCAGTACTTCAAAAGACAATTAGCCATTATATTTTCATCTAGGGAACAGAGCAATCAGTTCTCTCTGTTGCACTTTGAAAATACAAGTACTGGAAGGGCAGGCATCCTTCTGCCTAAATAATTATTTCAGGTTGCATAAACCTGCTTTTCTCCAAAGGTCAAAAATCAAGAGGAGGAAAAAAAGCAAGTTTTTCATCAAACATTTTCTCCTAAACCAGCAGTTAAGACTCGCATGCCAAACACCAGCAAAAGCTCCGAGGCTTCAGTTACTGTGGTTTGCCAAAAGTACCAACCACTGTTATTCCTTGCACCAAAAGGGTCAAATCAGACCACTCAAAAATAAAATCAACCACTACATACCTGTCCTTGTAAGGTTACACGACTTCGATCCTGGAGATGCTGGTTGGAAACTGAAGAATGCCAGGGATGGATCTGAGCTCGAGCCATGTC
Source organism: Nothura maculosa (assembly GCA_032353885.1). Taxonomy (NCBI): domain Eukaryota; kingdom Metazoa; phylum Chordata; class Aves; order Tinamiformes; family Tinamidae; genus Nothura; species Nothura maculosa. The sequence goes on along the minus strand of JAUBOD010000677.1, from coordinate 695,317 downwards.
AGATGGCTGCGTTACGTGCGGCGGGGTGATGTGGTGCTCCAGATCATGCTCCAAAACGTGGCTCGTGCTATCCTGAACGAATGCAGAGTCGTCAAACTGGGGCAGCAGGTCTTCCTGAAGGAGGTCATCTGGGTCAAGTCCCGTGAATGGTTCACTTTGAGTCTCCACTTGGTGAAGCAAGTTGTCGTCCAACGACGTAAAACCATTGCTTTCGATGGGGTCGGTGAAATGGCTTATCTGAGACGCAGAACCAGCAGACGCTGCAAAGTTAATATTCACAGGAGAAAGTTTCGAACTACTGAAGTTGCCCTGAGGATGTGCAGAATGCAATAGTTGAAAACTATTTGAATTCAAAGGTGTACTAGGATTCAACATGTGCTCAGTTGTATCTTGCTTGGTCCCTGTTTGAGATGTAAAGGCATCGCTTCCAGTGAAGTCAGAGATAGAGTGTGTCTGCTGGCCAGAAGAAAGAGCCGTTGTAGACTGAAGAAGGCTGGTAGGAGAAATGTGGTTGTTAGAGTAAGAATAAGGAGAAGAAAATTGTTGGCTATTATTGACAGAACAAGGAGTAATAGCTGAGGACTGTCCATCAAAATTTCCCTCTCGATTCCCACAAAAATGTATTGAAGCACTTGCAGTTTGAGAAAACTGTTGAACAGAGAGAGGCTGCTGTGAAGCTGATGGATTAGAAACCGAAGGCGGGTGGTTAACACTGACTCTGTGAGAAGTAGATACATTAACTTCCATGAAGTCTTTTGGCTGACTCAGAGCATCCTGCCCTGGGTTAATGCTGTTTCTGCTTTGCTGTGACCGTAGCGAGGCGCACTGATGCTGCGGTTCGTTAGCCTGAAATAAGGCAAAGTCATGGTGTGCTACAAAGCTTTTGTTTTGCTGCATAGACTGAGAATGTCCTTGATGAAATGGGGACCCATTCTGATTTGAAACAGTTGTGGCAGTTTGGTGACCCCACATAGGGCTCCCATCAGCCACATCTGGAAACATCCCATTAGACTGGTTCTGCGGGTGAATTGGTGAACAATTGAATTGAGAGTGTGGTGATAAGACATTGTCAGCTGAGCTACTAAAGGACTGATTGACCGAGTGAAGTTTCAGTGAATCATACTGGTTCAGCTGCTCAAACTCACTCATCTTCTGTTGGTTTGGAGCATCTTGCACATGGTTCAATGAGTCTATGTGCAAAGGTTCAAATTCTGCACCCAAATTCAGTTCATCAACAAGTGAAACAGGTCCAGGTTGAACAAAGGCATCGTCTGACAAACCTTCTAAGGTCTCACTAAAAAGATTGGCATCATCAAAAAAATCCATCATAGGATCAGTCATCTTGATACACCTGTACTGCTGTGTCTCTTTACCCCAAAGGGAGTCAGTTTGGGCCCTCCGCAGGGAACATAAATGGACTACATCCAGTAGTTACCACCTTGTCCAAGGCATGCCAAAACCCATTCGTGCTTCTGATGAAATGCAAATCTTAAAGCATTCTAAAGAAGAAACAGAAAAACCAATACAAAAGTTATGGTTACATAAGTTACACTTATTTCCTTTGAGCAAACAAGCAAACAAAGAGCAGCCCATCTCTCCCTCAAAACCTCCTTCCTTTCCCCAATACTTTCATGGCTTTTAATACTTTGTTCATAATTCTGAAGTTCAGGGAAAATGCAAGGGAGAGTTATTTCTGCTTATATTCAATGCCCAGTGTAGCCTTTATAGTTTTTGTATATTTTGTACTTAAAATAGTAATTGATGTTTTAAATTAAATGATTTAAATTATTTCAGTTCATTCTATTAGCTAAGCATAATTTCAGATTCTCCTTTGCCATTTTCACTAAAACTACCCAGACTTGTAAGCCCCAACTGCTATCATAAATATCTAAGATAACACCAACACCTGATATTTTAATTTGAAGATCGACAAAAGAAAGATTTAGAAATGATTACTCTTAAATTTTAAGGACTAAATTCAAGTTCCTGGCTATTGTCTTACATCTCAATACAAACACACAACTGGAGCACACTGGCTTACACACTTGTCCTCACAGATCACAGAGGTATGACCAAATACTTACATTTTTCTTGCACTAAACACCTCGCATCACACTTGACTTTTATTTCCAAGACATATACAAACTTCCTTCTAACCCTTTTCCTGCTTTCTCATGAAGCAGGTAAGTCTCTGGTAAATAAATATTAAAGGTTTGGAGGAAAACATAATAATAAATCACTATCTGTCAGTTGATGTGGTCATTTATAAGAGCTTAAGTCAACCACCATGACAAATGATGTTGTATTTGAAAAGGAAATCCATCTCCAATGTAAGTAAAGACAGATTTCTACCGATATCAAACACAGTGCCCTTCAGAGTATGGAAAGCTTCTTTATTGAGAACACCTATGCTTAAGCTCAACAAAAAAAAATACACACATGACAACACATGTCAAGAAATTTTTATATGGAAATGCCATATCAAAAAGACCCACAGCCTCATGCTTGGCTCACTATACTTCTTGGAAGGACCATTTTTACTTTATTTTTAACTCTACATGAACTTAAAAAGTCTCAAAATGACATGTAATCAAGCAATAGTTTATATCCGGGAAGAATATATAACATAACACAAATGCAAAAACATCCTTACCCATGAATACAGAACACATCTCTTTAATGAAGAATTAAGCTGTCTGGACATGTGCTTTATCTCCCAATGGATACCTCATCTTTAGAGACCTAGAAATAAAACATGATAAACCATCACAGAACAGTTGAGGTTGGATCTAGAGATCATCTAGTCCCATCTCCCTGCGCAAGCAGGGACACCAAGAGCACAAGGCACAAGGGTCCCATCCAGGCAGGTTTGGAAGATCTCCAAAGGAGACTCACAACAAGTCACACAATAACCATCTGACGTGTACATCACACATTCAGATGTCCAAATACTTCAAACAAGGTACTAAGAGATATTACCAAAGAACACCAGAATTAATGTATTATCACTTGTAGCTACAA
>JAUBOD010000677.1:663151-679536 GCA_032353885.1 Nothura maculosa | reverse complement strand
ATGAACTTTAAAAACTGGTATGTCCTGTCCTGCATTAGTCATATTAAGCTTTGTTTCTGTGCAAGCCCTTTAGTAGTAGGAATATGTCAAATTTAATTATGAAGAAATCTTAGCTTACCCTGAATGTTAGCTGTGGAAATCTTAAAATAGGTTGACCCAGGGCAAGTTGTCCTTGGGTAATAAATGACTATTTCTATATATATAAGTCCTACTTGTATGAAAACAGTGAAATTGAATCATCCAGCAATGTATTGGGAAATAAGATATTGCCACCTTAAAAAAAAAATATACTGCTGTTTTAGATTTATGTAATAAATTGTTTGGTACTACAAGGTTCTGTCACTATTTAGCTTGTTGGCTTTTGGTGCCACTTAGCTTTACTGACTTGGAATGTATTTCTAACTCATCTGGCACTTCTGTTATGGCATTGAAAAACTTAACAATGAGATGGTGGGGAGCACAGCTGTCAATGTCCTCTGAAAAATGAACATGGCTTGCTCTGTTTGACTAACCTTATCTTAGATTCTTATTACTGTTTCTAATGCCTCACATGTATGTAGCAATTACAATAGAATTTTAACTATACTAAACGTGTTTTGAATGATGTTTTTTGTCTCCTAAATACCACTCATTCTCTGTTCTTCAATTTCACCAATCCTGGCAGTCCTGCCTGTCACGTTGTAACTGCGATTCTACCTGCATTTGTCTGTACATCGAGTGTGTATGTTAGTATTAAAAAAGCTCATCTGGGTTGCCCTTAGTTTGTGCTGCTGGATCTTTTCCCTCAAAATGAAGCATTTCAAGGCCTTAGGTTTATTCTCCTGCACTGGCAGATAATGCTAAACTACTTCTCCATTAAGCTGTGACACAGGTCTCTACCCTTAACGCAAATACTCTGCTGACTGATACTGTATGTCTGGATTTCTTCGTCTTTCCTTCCATTTCTTATTAGTGAAATGATCTAATACTTAAAATGTCGATCTGACTGTTTGCGGTTGGAGAAAATGGCTCCAGGAAGCTGATTGACTTTGCTTGTTTAGAGGTTGTGGAAGAAAAAAAATAAAGGTTTAGTCTTCAGGTGAAGCTTGTCTGCTTGCAAATTGTGTTCTTTTTGTATGAGTATCTTAAATAGGAAAAGAACAGGAAAAGTGAAATTCAGAGTAAATGCTGAAATTCAGAGTGAAATGTCCTACTCATGATATCACATGTAAAAGAACTTCTGCCAAGACAAGATCTGACTACTCACAAGAGGGCACTGCAATTTTACTTTTATGCAGCTACTGAGTCATAAATCTTGAAGTGAGATCTAGCAACAAGAATGGAAATAATGTCCAGGTTGATTCACTTGAAACCAAACCTGTAGTCAAGATCAGTCTTAACAAAAGCTTTACCAGTTATCTCTTAGTAATTGGAATGGGTACAGAAAGCTGAGTGAAGAATGGCATGCCTTTGGTCAGCTTTAGGGTTGAAGTGATGGAGCTGGTGACTGAGCAACATGATCTATGAAATAAAATCCAATCTCTCCTTCCCCCATATTTTAAGGTGAAACATTATTTGGTCATAAACTAGTTTACTTATCAGAGGTTTAGGTGTCATTAGGCAGCTCAGTAGGCAAGTCATCATAGGAGAAGTATTTACCTAAAGATAAATTATAGCCTCCAGCATAACAAGTTGATTAGGGCAAGCAGCTGGAGGAACATGTTTGTCTTCACACTTGATAGCATGCTCTTGCCTCAAGGCCTGGCTCTCCAAAGAATAGGATGATTTGTTCCTAATCTTTGAGGATGTCTTTTGGGGTGTATTGTGTCCTGTGTTTTAAATGAAATAATGAAGATAAAGGAGCTGATACTGAAATTGTCAGTGTAAGTCCTTAATCATATATCCGCTGTGGTGGTGGTGGCTTTTTTGGCATTATCTTTGTCCACTTGAATGGGTCTGTGTGTGTGTGTGTGTGTATATATATATATATATATTGAATTTCTGGTATGTAATCATTTTTCTCCATGCAAATATGAAAAGCTGGTGTCATGTGAAAAGTTGGGCTTTTATGAGTGTATGGTGAAGCAGTTCGTTACAGTAATATGTTTTTGTGGCTTTTCATGGAGGCTTTTTTGCCTCTGAAATGACTTTGCATTGATTGATACGGAAATCCATGAAGTATAGGTTATGGAAAATCACATGTCACTAAGAAGACAAGGTAGGTTCATAACCAATCGTGAATAGCTGATAGTTATAAAGCTACTAAGAAAGAAAACTCTGCTAAATATATCCTCTGTTAAAGTGTATTGTACTGTTCAAAAGGGAATAAAAAGGATTGCAGGTTGAATGGGGGCTATAGGCTAATCAAGGCATCCAAATATATAATGCGAAAAAGGATTACTTGAAGTGAAAGGTCTTCAGTTCAGGACCGAAAAGCCTTCTCACAACAGGAACTTAGTATCTCAGGCATAAAAATTACTTGAAGAATTTAGGTTTTGTGCAGTGCTTGGAAGGTAAGATGTCAGAAAGGAGGTGACACTCCTTTAAGGAAGAGCTTGATACCCTTGAGCAGCAGGGAAAATGACCCTTTTTTGTAACTAACATGGTTGAGTTGTGGGGGTGGACGTGCAGGTGTTACTTGTGCAGATGACAAGGGTGGGGAATATGATCTGTCTAGAGAAATATGGCAGACGTGAACAGAAACTACTCAGACTTTCTTTTCCTAGGATAAATTGAAAGATGCTGAAGCCAAGTCCTTTTTTGTTGTGTAACTGGGGAAAGAAATGTGATGTACCATAGTGTTACATTAAATTTAGCAGGCTATTGGGAGGAGTAAACTACATCTGTATGTTACGTTAAACCTGTGTATTCTGTGACATTGCTAGATATCATTGGGAAATACCAGCCTGCTTGAATAGTTAACTCCTGGACAAAAGTGATTAAGTCATGAATTACAGGTTGAATGACTTGTGTAAGATACAGGTTTGCTAATCCCATTTAATGGGTCTGCTGGGCAAGCTTGCAGATGTGTTTATGCTTTAGATGCAGAAATTAAGGCTTCCTTGTCCAATAGTACTATTAAACTTTAGTTATCCCTGAGTACTGTTAAATTCATCTGTCTTGAAGTAGGGTGTCTGAAGATGCAGCTGCTAAGATGTAAAAAAAAAAAAATCCATTTGCAAGTCCTTCTCTTTGTCTTTTTAGCTATTAACCACTTGTATTTGGAGGAAGGGTCTCTGAACACATAGATAACATCTTTATTTGGGCTTCTATGTTTAAAGCTCAAAGCATAATTTTGAATGTTTAGAAACCTGATTTTTGTTAATCATAATATTAGGAAGATATTTATGGAACATAAAATACTTACCCTTTATGACTATCTGTCCTAAAAAGGATCGAACTGCAAGTAGATTTTAAAGAAATACAAGGATGTTGTTGAACTACACGACTACAACAGCTTTAGAAACATGTCTTGTCAGTGCAATCTCCACACTGTTTTATTGCCCTCAAATAGGCTTGCTTTGTAGGCAAAAGAATAAAGATATATGTCAATCTGTGCATTTCTAGGTAAAGCTAAATTCCTTGTATTTTTCTGATCATTTGGTGAATTTACTATTCCTGAAACGTACAGGTCAAATGGGAATTTCTCTTGCAACTTTTTAACTACAACCTGAAGTAACTGTCCCCTGGGGAAGGAGCCACTATCTACCTTATCTTTTTCAACAGTCTTGTCAAGCTTGAGCTTTTTGCCAGCTTTGCAGACTGACCCATCTTAGATGGTTCTTTAATCCAGAAGCTGCTCCTCCTAGAATTAGATTTATATTTAATGCTACTGTATTGTGGCCTCCTGGTGAGGGTGGGGGGAAAATACTTAAGGTATTAATGAATCTTAAAGTTAATTTGTGAAGATGAGTCACTGACATTGATTTTTAATGCCCTTCTTGAAGAAAGGACAGAGGAGCTAATTATGTGGTTCCTTCTCTGTCTTGGAGTCTTGCTTCACAAGAAGCTGACTACTTCTTGATGACTAGCTTAAAATAGTAGCAGTTGACACCTGTAACTTCAATTAGCCTGTCTTATGTCAACAGGAAGATGCTTTTGAAACTATTTTTTGATTCTGCTAGATGAGGCAAATGAGAATCCAACGCCCCAAGCAGACCAGCCATCTGGCTTAGTAGTGAAAATGTGGCTTCAGCAAGGTCAGTGGTAGTGGTCTAATCTCTCTAAAATTAGGGTTTAATCTGTTCGGTAGAAATTCACCACTTGAGATGAGTAAATGGGTATAAGATTGTGCTTTCAAGCTAAGACTTGTAATGCACAGACTCTTCAGCTCAAGGCAAGCATGAGCACTTAGAGCAGATTGTAGTGGCCCAAAATAGCAGACTCTAAAAGAGCTGAGGAAAGTCTTATGAATTCAGGTAGCTGAAGACATGCAGTGTTGGGGGGGGGGGGTCTAATGTGCAATGTTTTAATTTCTCTCCCTTGGTTGTTTAGGAAGAATTGCATTTAACTTGACAATCCTGGCTAATTGAGTGCTATGAAACAGCAAAGCTTTCAAACTTGTATTTTAAGCCTTAGTTCACAGTTTTGCAGTAGGTGTAATAGCTCTGCTGATAGCAAAGTCACTGGCCTCAATTTGCACCACACCAGTGTTAGATAAGTTTTATATTAAGGTTTTTCACATGCGAGTAGTAGCAGCAGTTGATGGTAGTAACAAGAATTTTGGAAGGTGATTCCTTTTCTTGCCCTAAACCATAGAATTTGGGGATGAATGTTGTGGCTGAGGGTAAAACGCCTTGAAGAACATTTTCAGTTTTTTTTTCTTTTTTTTAAACTGGAAAATTTTGAGGAAATCTATAGATGACCTGGCTGGTAGAGCCTGCTTTTCAGAAGTTCATTAATAGAAGTGACATGAATTTTGATTAGGCAGCAAGACTTCCAATGATGTGAAGAACATCCTCATTATTTTGTTGAAAACTTGCAGTGCTTGTTTTGGTCTAGGGGTCTAGGCTTGTCTTTGAGCAAGAGAGCAGAAGCTGAGACTCTTGGCATCGCTAATTTTGTGAAGTAATATTGCAGAATTGGTGTTTTGGCTTGTTTTTCTCCCTCCTCTTACTGATCGAATTTCACTTCAGTGAAATGGATGTTTTCTTACTGCTGCTCATAATACACACGAAGTATATGAAATTACTCAGATGACTTAGAAATCTAAAATCAGATTGCTTAAATTTGCTGTATTTAGATAAGTTTGTCAAGAACCATAGCATATTTACTAGTTTGACAGTTTTTTATTTGCAACCAGTCAAACACAGCTTGTGTTTCTAAAGAGAACAGATTGTCATGGCTCCTTTTCCTTAGTGTACAGAAACACAGGCGTATTTCACAGCAACAGAACAGCACATTAGGATGGAGATATGAAGATAAGCATAGACAGATGAATGTTTTATGTTCAATTATTTACCACTATTCTTTTAATAAATGGGAAGTAGTCATTCCTGAGTATATGCCTAAGTTAATCCTGCCTGTGTACTAGTAGAAAAAAATGAGGAAAAATGTCCTCTGTATAGCTGTTGGGAGCTTAAATTGAGTTGAAAAACCTGACTTTGCATGACAAAATCTATCCAAGTTACCTTGCCAAGAAGTGTGATTAATACATAGAATGTTGAAATTCAGATGCTGGTGAACAAGGGGGTTGGAGTGGTAGGTATTCAATGTGCCAATTCAAAAGACTTCTTTTCCAAGGTGATGCAGAACTCAGTGTTGGGAAGGGAAATTTTAGATAGTACATGAAGTATCGTGCTTCTGTTAGCAAAATACTTGTACTCTTTGCTTAGAAGTGCTTGACCTTGTGGATTGGTTGGTGATTGCAAGCTGCTAGTCAATAGCAGAAGCATGGAAGTCCTAGTTATATTTGACAAGACTCCTCTTGAGTGTGTTTGTTGGCTTTCTACCAACTTGTGGTGCCTGGTGAAAGGTTACTGGAGCAGGGATATGGTGTGCTATGGCAGCATTCTCAAATGTGCCATGGAAATAGTACATTGGGTCAGCTTGTCTGGAAAGATGCAGCTGTTTGTGATGCAGAAGAACTATCCAAGATTACTGAGTTGTGACTACTGGAATGCAAAGTACTTGTGAGGATGACGGACTTGCCTTAAGTATTGGGGCTTTTGCTGCTGAGAATCATTCATAGGTCAAATATCTTTGCTTGGAGTATGCAGTAAGTAGATAAAATCTAAAAGGCATTACTGCTGCTTCTGTAGGTCAATTAAACTAGCCTGAAACATCTTGATATCAGATGTTGCTTTCTAGTAGATCTCTAGTTTAGATATTGCAGCCGGAATAACTTCTAATTTACCACCTGAGGGCCATAGGCAAGCTAGAGCAAGTTGCTGGTGTATGTCTTCATTAACAAATAAACACTGCTTGGCCCTTCACTGTTAGTATAGTTGTCCAAGCATCCCTGAGTACAAGACTAACCATGATTGCCTATCTTCATGTGTGGAAATCACCCACTTAAGACTTCATATGAAAGCAACTCATGGTACTTCTGATACTAGTGTACTGGAGAGGAATAACCTGTCTGCTAGCTGTGCTATGTACCATGGGCTATTTTAACAATTCACAGCACTTTGCTTCTCTTTGATCCTTCATATTTGTGTGTGTAATGCAGATCTCTTGGGTTGGTCTGCTGCTGCTGCTTCTAAGTATTTTTAAACCTTCATCTCTTAAATGTGAGCTAGCTGCTGCTTAGGCTCGTGTTTCCTTTTTTCCTGCTCTTTGCTTTTCCCTCCTCCCTCCTGCCAGCCCTATCTAGCATTCCTGTGGGCTGTATTGCTTAAATTAGCTGCTAGCTGTCATCCTGATGTGTGGCTTCATGCAAAACCTGAGAGGTTCCCTTCTGTTTTTAGAGAGATGGTATTCAGAGAAGTTTCCCTTGAAAGCTTAAAGCCCTGTGAAATGGAGTGCTTGGTGAAAAAGCTCTGTTTGGCTGTCTCTAAACCTTGGAAATGGCGGCATGTTTTTGTTAGGTGGTTTTAGGGGAAGAACAGTACAAGTGTGCACTCCTAGGCAGCATGGGCAAATACCCACAACTGCCATGAGTATATCACCCACAGCGACACGGAGCTTGTGATGTGTTCTATAAGGTGTAACCAACAAGCAATATCCTGCTGAAGTAGACAAGGGGAAGATTTCTGCTGCATTATTTAAGGAAAGACCCATTTCTATAAACTTACTGTGTGATAAGCATTCTCATTTGTCTGGTTATTGTGTGTTTCCAGTTTGCAAAAGGAAAGGTGGGATGAAAAGGAGCCTTGTTGCTATAGGAACAAGGATGTGCTGCAGTCAGGTGGAAGCCAGGAGCTGCTGCTCAAGTGGCTCGGAGCACATCCAGATGCTGCTGCTGTAGCTCAGATGCAAAGATGAGGGGCAACCGGACTCAAGAGGGAGGTCAGGCTTTGTGATGGGGATAAAAGTATAACCAATGACTCCTTTAACCTTGGGAACATCTGTATCAATTAACTGCTGTCCACTGCACTTGTCTGAGTTTCCTGGTACCTTAAGCTATCCATAGAAGTAGGGCATTAGTATTTGAATTGAGTATTTTAGTGTTCTGAATCAACTTGTCTGTCCTTCCCCCTTCTTTTTTTCTCTGAAACATCAAGTACTGCTGTGTAACAGTACTGTGGAAATAATGAAGATGATGGAGAAGCAGAGGAAGCAAATGAAAGTGTTAAAATAACAGATGTTCTGAATAAATACCTGACTAAAACCTGGCAAATGCATACTTGCTCACTTAAATAATTGAATTAATCAAGTAGTATGCAGTGAAGCCAAAAATAGTGCCTTTACCTAGTGGGACAATATGTATTAATACTTGTTATTTAAGCATGCTTCCAGTGGCAAAAAAATCCTTCTCCCCTCAGTTTGGAAAGATATTTTTGTAAAAAGTACCAAAAGATGCATATGCAACTGCTGAGATTTTGGATTTATAATTTTGGACCAACTTGCATAGAAAGATGGTGCACTGAATCATAAATGACAAAATGGGTCTGTAGTGAGGGGTTTCTGTAAGATAGTACAGAAATGGAAAATGATTCTTTAGATAAGTGACTACTCGGTGACACATGCATGTGGTGAGTTGAGTTATTATCCAACTGCATAGAGTATTGGCTTGGTTTCTGCCAATGCCCTAATTCCTTTGCAAGCAGCGCAGTCAGTCTTGAGAACTGGTGTGAAGGGTTGGTCTGTAATATTGAGTACAATCTTATAATGAGGGTTCTTGGCAGGCCTGACTGGCTGCTGTCTATAGATCACAGAAGAGGAGGAGATTCACTTAGACAAAGCTGCAGTTGAAAATCATCTCTTTGATCAAGACCTTGTAGCTGGAATGATGCCTTGGTTTGAGAACTTATGTGCTTGCTAACTATTTAAGTGCTGTGATCAATCATCTTGGCTAAGAACGTGTGAGCAGCTCTAACAAACTCATTTATTCCAACTCAATTATGATAGTTGAAAACTCATACAAAATGCAATAAGTCAAAATTTGGCTGTCATCTAAGCAATTTTGTTTTAAGGGTATTTTGATGATTTTGGAAAACTGATCAAGTGTAATGCATGTAGCTTAGACTAATATTGCAGAAACAGTGTAGTGTTCAGCTACCATCTAGTGGGGACTTTGAGATGACATGCTGAAAAAACAGATGAGGAAACAATTGGGAAATGTTGGTACATCTATAGGCAAATGAAAGCAGTTGTGGGAAACCGCAGGTACCTTGTCTGCTCAGTCCTTGCTGAGACCTTTCTGCCTTTTAAAGGATACTTAGATTAAAAAAAAAAGGATACTGTAGAGCACAAGATGATGACATAATAAAGTGCAGGGATGCAGAATTGATTTTCTTAGTCTTCATTACAGATCTGTGAAGCAACTCTGGACTCCTTGGAGTTGAAATGTTTTTGTCTCATTTGTACTTCGATGAACATGATGAAAATTAAATGCACAAAAGGAAGAGTAACAGTATGAACTGGATTTCCCTCATCAGTTATTTTAATCTATATGTATCTTACGAAGTTTGAATTGTATTTTTCCCCATGGAGCAAATAAGTTAATGGTATCCTGTAAGGAGATGAGTAGTGACTGTGTTTTCCTAATGTTAACTAAGTGAAATTGGAGGCAGTAGTGTAAACCAATCAACTTCTTAAGAGCAGTTACTGACGTGAAATCAAGATAATTCTCAGCAGAAAGTGATGTTTCTTTTGGTGATTACTGCCCCTGCCCACAGTTATCTGAAAAGCATTTTGGGTCAGAGTAGAACTACAGAGGTGCTGCTTTGACTCAGTTCAGACACAAAACAGGGATTCTTCCTCATTTGAAGCAAAACCAATGTTCCATCCAGTGTTGAGCATTGTGCAGCAAGCTTAGTAGTCTCTGCCCCAAAAGAACTGAAAGCTTTCTCCTTACCTCTGGAAACTTCCTATATATTAGCATTTTTCTTTAAGTGTAAAACTGTTCACCTTCATGGGTTTTTACTAAAGTTTTGCAATATATGCAGGAAAAGACATGGAATTTAATATACAGTAATGAGGCTTTACTGTTGCAGCCTCCTCTAGATCTTGAAGGTAAAGGTCTATATGGTGCTATACTGCTGCTCAGCAATTGCCATCTTAACTGCCAGAGTAGACCTATTTGCATCCATTTGAAAGCAAGAATTTTGCTTTTATTTTCAATAGGGTAGATTTAAGTTGAAATGGCATGTTCATTACTTAAATGGGGAAACAATTTCAAGGGTAAATGGCAACGTCACTGAAAAATCCACCCTCAAGGGTGAGTTGTTAGAACCAGCACTGAAACTTAGGAAGAGCAAATCCTCAAACCATTAAAGCAAAAGGAACAGATATGAGGATATTATGATTGAAAACACCCACTAGTTACATAACAGGGTAGATTGTAACAGTTAAAATATTTACCAAATACAGACTTCTTGCTGTGAACACACATCTTTGCTGTAGCCAGGCACAGTTTCTTAGTAACTGAGCTGTAGGATATTTGAGTTGAAATTAAACAGACTTCCTTGGGCAAGACGATTGTGAATTACTGGACTAGGAGGAACCCTAATGATGAGAAACTTGCCTTTGTTAGACTGAGTCCTTGCAAACCTGGGAACTCGCCTGCTGCTGTAATCCCCATGCTGGTCAGGCAGTGCTTGCTTGGCAGGATCAGGGTTGTCACAGAAACCAAACATGCTTGGTCTGAACAACACAGGTGCTCTTTAGCTTGGACTTCTCTTCCGTGTTCCTTGTTCCTGTAGTGTGGGGAGCCTTCCGTAGCAACATACGGAAAACCCTCTTGCTGGATCTTGGAGTCCCAAATGGGCTGCTGCACCAGTAAGAGCACCTCCGTGGTGGGGTCTGCCCAAGAGCATGGGGAGCAGCCTGGAGGAGAAAGCCAAAAGGAGGACCTTGGTGCTGAAACAACTATTGATGCTGCCCAGAACTGTTCGGGAGATTTTGGACATGGAAGCTCTGACTGAAATAAGGATTTTGCTTGGGCTCTGTGCTTGAAAAATTGATACTGCTTTGCTGGTGGACTGTGAAGCTGAAGGCAAATTTCAGTTGAGACCTCCAGGAAATGGATGTTCAGGGCTGTGGTGTGCGACTGCCTCCCAACTGAGGAATTCCTGGTGGGAATACTGCAGCAGCAGTTTTGGTGAACAGCACCAGCAGAGACCATGGCACAGCCTCCTGCACACTTATGCTCAGCCTGAAGCAGAATCACTGGAATTTGTAATGCCCTGAGCTCCAGTCATTAGCTGGCCTACAGACAAAGCTGTTGTCCTCCTTTGCCTCTGTTATTGCAGTAGAACCTATCTCAGTGACAGATCATGTTTTGATGTGTAAATTTAAGTGTTATGCAGTAAGTTGATCTCAGTTTGTTTAATATTGGAAAAGTAATGAATTGTAGATTAAGTTCTGCCTGTGCTTAAACTGAATAAGTTGATCCATTGATATATCAAATGAGTGTAATTTTAGGGCAGCTGCTCAAAGTGAATTTTATCCTGATAATTGAAAAATCCTGAGGATAATCAGTTTTCATGATGCAGAGATGTGTGACAAGCTATGCTTCTACTTTAAGGCATTACTTAAGTAATTTATAACTATGCTTATAACATTTACTTGGGATATTTTTGCTTGATTACAATCCAGTTTAAATGAATTCATATTTGGTTGCTTCACTTAAATTTTCACTAGAAATGTATATGCTCACAAGTGTGTTCAGTTTTAAGTGGATTTGGTTTTAAGAAGAGCAACCTTTTAACTTGGTAAAGTCTATTTTGAACTCCTGCTCATTAAAGATTTGTGAATATTGCTTATGAGAATCTGTTCAACAAAATAGTGTACAGTAATAAAGATCATGGATGATAACGTCTACTTGAAATGTGATATGAAATTGTTACTAATGTAAGCAGGGGTTTGTAACTGTTGGTAATGGGTGCATCTTTACAGCTAGAGAATTAATTGTCACTAATGGCATGGAACTTCATTTTCTGGGGGAAGTGTATAATGAACAGGAAGACTTGTAACCTTTATTTCTAGGATGATAACAGCTTCCAAAGTTACTTGGATGACTTAATGTGAGGTTTTTATCAGGTGGCAGTGCCAGCAGGAGATAAAAGCTTAAGTGATTTTCATAACCTGAAACCAACACAGGGTGCCTCCAAAGGAATTAATAAGCAAATAAGGTACTCAAAAGAAACATCTGTCTCTAAATTGTGAACAAGCTTTGGTTTAGTTAAGGTTTGTATGTGGCTTTGACTCCCCAAGGGTGTAGGTGTGATGTACTCAGCCTTTTGCTTACATATCTGAAGACTAAACCTCTGGTGCTGGTACAATGCTTTGAAAAGACTAGAAGGCAAAGATACTGACCTGGGAAATACTGGATGCTTTTCAAGTTCTCTAGTTAAATTGGGTCAGTGTTCTTAAAATCAGATAGCACAGTTTTCAGTCTTTGGAGCTCCTTTCCTTGTACTTGAATGTCCACCATACAGTGAAATTTCCCTGAAGAAAGTAGGAATTACAGGTGGATAGTGCTTTCAATTAAGTGCTCAATCATTGGCAGGATTAAGCCATAATTCAGGAGATTGAACCCTACTTTAGCCAAATGTGCTTGATGATTATGTATGCCTGTATTAACATCCCCTAACTGCTGTCTGCATTCACTTGAGAGTACAAAATAGAGTTGCTGCCTTGATAAACTGCTGTCTTGACTGGAGCAACATAGGCTTAACTATACTGTTAATGCTGAAGCTGAGATGGAGAGTAGCCATGTTGTTGTTCCAATGAACTTGAAGTTGCTAAGGGCATAGGAGTCAAATCCAGAAATGCACTACAGGGAGAACTGATAGAAAAAACAGGTTAGCTACCAGGTATGTGGTAAAGATGAGGTTTTTAGTAGTATTGGACACTTATTGTAACATGATAAAACAAAATTTTGTAACTTCAGTGACAAGTGGTACCTAGATCATCTCAGATTTGTATGCAGCTTGACTTAGAACTACTAGAGGAGCTGCTTGCTGCTCTTGGTAGTGCTTGAGGTGTTATGTGACCTGTCTCATACTGCCTGGAAAGCAGACTGACTGCTTTTTGTGCACTTGGCCTAAAAAAAGAATTTTAAGGATCCAGATTATTGTTCTTCTGTTCTGAAAGAACAATTGTGATATCAGTCCTCTAGTCAACATGACTCTCTTCTGTATCCAGGTACTTTTCCTTTACTGTCCAAATAATGAAGGTTTCTGTGCTAATATATGTTGTGCTAGATGCTAGATGTTGTTCAAGATGTCACCAAATCAAAGATATTTGATCTTTAGTGTCTAGAATGGATTGCCTAGAAAAGGAAGTGTCTTCTATAACCTGAGAAATATCTCCTAGTTACTTAATGCCATTACGAATGTGCACCAAAGCCTCTACGAGGAAGGTGAGCTAAAGAGAAGAGAGATCATATATAGGTTAGCCCTCCGACACATGCAGCTAAAAATATTTCAGTGTTGCTGCATTGTGATAGCAACTACTTGATTGTATTAGATCTGTGGAGATCAGTATCATCCTGCAAGGACTGCCCTAGGGGCCTGGAAAGGAATATAGTGGTGGCTGGTTTGTTGGTGAACACAGTTTCTGTGATAGTTATGTATATAGTGACTTATGCATTATTTCCAGAATTACTTTTGATAATGAGCTCCATGCAAAATACTAGTCACTGTATTTTGAATGTTTATGCTTGTGTGTGTGTCTTAAAAGGTACATGAATATTTTTTACCACAATTACTGCAATAGTACATGTGAGAAATTGTCAACAAGAGTTCGTGTGATGTGTATCATGCTCTCCTTGGGCAAAAGTATAGAATTACAGCAGGCAAAATCAGTGGTTTGAAGTGGAGTTGGAGGTTCATGTGCTACACTTAAAAATACCTCATTTTCTTCTGCAATTAAAATACTTATAATTAAACAAAATGACAAAGGAAGAGCTGGTTAGTTGAAGTGAGACCTTATCTGGATTTCCTTCTCTAGCTGTAGAGTAATTAGCGTGTACAAAAAGGAGATGTATTTAAAATTTCTTTAGAAGTACTAGATGACTAAAGTGAAATGAGTGGTCTGTTTCTTATATATATTTCAAGGAGGAAACCACTAGAGGGCAATGGTGTAAAAGGAATTATGAGTCCAAATGATGTGTTGGAGAAGGAGTTCATAAAGTTTCATGAAATACAAGAAGTAGTCTTGGATACATCAGTTCTTATGTACTCATTTTATCCTGAAATGAATCAGAAAATATTTAGTTAGTTATCAAGAATAGGGACTTTCTGTATTTAGTAAGTGATTACCCTTAAATTAGAGAAAAATACTCTTGGTACACTATTGAAAAGAGCAGAATCAGTTTTAATTTAAATACATTTCATCTTACAGTAAGAAAACTGATTACTTATCACCTCTGGCCTGTCTCCTTGCATTGTTTTCAAAGAATCTGTTCTGAAGTTTGAAATAAGATATATTTATTAAAACAAACTTTCTGTTTTCAAGACTAACATTACAACTTCATATTTTCTAAACAAAAAGGTTTCTCTGGAAAATAACCAGTTACTTCTATGTATTAAAGATTTTCTTCTCTTTCTGTTGGTTTTAAGTTTTTACGATGAACTTATGTCCGTTTCCTAACTTCGCTTAAACACAGGGCTGTGAGTGGGTGAAAACACAAACTGCTGTCAAAATTATTTCAGCTGACTTTGATTAATCAGAGTTTTCATGTATGTTCAGAAGGAACTTAAGTTGAAGACAGGTGTACAAGAACCCATCAAGCTTTCTCTAGTTCCTTGCTTTGTAGTGGCTAATAAGGTGGAAATCTTGTATGGACATTGTTCTGACTGTTGTCACTCAACTTGATGCATTCTTCCCAGAGAAAAAACATCCTGGCCTTAGACCCAAAGCCATGCTCTTAGGACTAGAAGAAACTCATCCATGATGTGGTAGATGAACCAATGTTAACTCAATTTGTCAGAAGAGACTTTGCAATCTATTGAAACAACTTGATACCATAAGAGCAGTATGCTTCCATGGAATGGCTGAACAACCACCTGCATTCTATAAGCTTAACATATAAAAAGAGGTAGTCAGTGAGTTTATAAGAGGGTTGTCTGTTTGAGAAATCATGCCCCTGAGGAAACAAAAGCCTTAGATGTCCTAGTAATGGACCTTAGCTGGTACTTGCCAAGCAATGTGCACATTTGTTCTCTCATATAGAAAAAAACAGTATAGTTAGAGTCTTTGTGCTGAAATATTGGATTTTTTTCCTTGAAACATTTTTAATGGTTTAAAAATCTACTTCTATGTAATTTTTTGAAAATTGGCCTTTGATCCCTGCTGAACTGTGAAGAAGATAGAATTGAATCTTGTGGCCATGAATAAAATTAGATATCCTAAAACTAAAGGATCAACAAGTCATCCTCTCCACTGTGAGGATGAATCCATGAGATGAATTGTCCTCAGGGAAATTATCTCTAATGACAGTGTTCATAAGGCAACAGTATCAAGGCTCTTGAAGACGGGTTATAATACTATTGAATTAGGCTGTCCTTTTAATTTACGTATTGAACTACACAGTAGGAACAAATGCTATCATGTAAATAAACCCCTCATACTAGTGGGCCCATGTCTCTGCTGTTCAGGTCAAGTGGAATGGTAGATGCTATATTCCTAGAAGGTTCAGGCACTGAATTATGCTTGTAAAATTGATGTTTTGTAGTAGATATACTCAAACAACTCTAAATTGATGATTTTAGACCATAGTAGGAGAATTCTATTGATGTCAACTTGATGGATGAAAGGATTGTGTCTGTGCATCGGGGTAGTTTTTGATGCGTTTCAATGTAACATCTCTTTTCTTATGCCTTCCATGTTCTCTAACATCTTTCTGATGCCTCATAAATCAGAATTGGGAAGTACTTTTTCATTCCAAAGATGGAAAATCACATTGTGAAGCAGCAGATACGTTTGCTTTTTTATGTAGTTCATGTAATGCTTTTACCACGTAAGTGGTTGAATAGATTGGTAGTGGATTGACAGATATATTTTCTGTGGAAACATGAGCTATAATTAAAAAATTCTGTACAGTGCAGCTACATGTCTCAGCACAAGGTATAAAATGTGAGAAGTTAATGTTTGAGGATTCTTTAGTTATTGACTTGTAACTTAAACTCACTTTTTTTCCAATGGATAATAAGCATTACTATATGATTTTACTTTCCCCCTTGTAACTTGAAATAAACCTTTGAATTTGAATGAAAGTTACAGGTGTGCAGAACATGAGTGTCAGTGTCGGAGGGTTTGGCAGAGTCTTTATTATCTGCTCTTTACCTGAGTTTGACATTCTTGTATTAATATGGTTTGTTTTGGTGCAAAGTGAGATTGCAAGAAACTTTACTCTTTCTAGTAGTTGTCACTGCTGTGAAGGGAAGGCTGCTACTTCATACAAAATGAGTCAGGTAACTAATGAGACATGAGATGTATAGCTTGGGTATATGTATAAGTGACTCTGTAGCTCTTAGATCTCTGATAAATGCACAACGCAGGCCTCCTTTAACTTGTGTTCTGTTGAAGTGGATTCTTTGCTTTGGAGAACTAGACTGGTTTATAGATCTAATTTACTTCACATCACATCTCAAATTGCGTCTCAAGACTAACTAGAATTTATTTGGCAATGATGATGCTGCTTCTATCTTAGATAGAATCACAGAATCGACAAGGTTGGAAGGGACCTCTAGAGATCATCTGGTCCAACCTTCCTGTTCCAGCAGGCACCTAGAGCAGGTGGCACAGGGTGGCATCCAGGCAGGTTTTGAAGACCTCCAGAGAAGGAGACTCCA
>JAUBOD010000677.1:646858-659338 GCA_032353885.1 Nothura maculosa | reverse complement strand
TTATACAAAGGGCAATCACTTTACAAAGTAATCAGCATTTGATCCAGAAGGTTTATGTTGTGGTGGTAACAATAGAAACAGAAAATTCTCTTACAAAAAGGCACCTGATTTTCGAACTTAGTACAAAAGCATCAGTCTAGAAATGGAAATGTACTGTAAATGTCAGCATCGTGTTTGATAGTGTGCAAGTGACCTTAAAATGTCATCTTATCCAGTTTAATGCAACAACTATGATTTAAAATATTTGATATTATATAAGGGAGAATATACATATGGAATTAAAGTCAAGATTGAGAATTCTGCTAAGCTGCTTGGGTTCAATTTACATTAGATTTTTTTTAATATTGCAGTAATTAAGTCATTTCTAATTCAGACTGGGGTGATAACTTTTTATAGAGTAGTCTATTTGTATCAGTCGAATTTCTTGTGGAAACAGCTGTATCAGTAGGAAAGTATGCTAAGTTAGTATAATGTATATGTATATATAGTGTTTTTTCTTCCTATTAGTAAGAAAGCTAAACACCAAGTTTTCTAATAGGGGAGAGATTTTAGCTTGATTTAAGCATTTATCTAGTGTTGTATAAATGGTGCTCAAGAAGTGTAACCTGATACCTTATCTGCCTAATGAAAGGGCAATGCTGCTCTTAAATTGGCAGTATGGACCACTTGCTTGAACCCAGGTTTCCTTAGGGGTGCTCTAGTGTCCCTGAACTCAGCCTGTAGTTCAAAAGGACACAACCATACTCAACTAAATACATTTGTATTCTTTTCTTCTCTACAGCTTCATTTTTTATGTGGAAAATTAGCCTCATCACCTTGGGTTTGACTTGGGGCTTTTAAACATGTCTAGTCTACTCAGAGCAGTCTCACTTCTTGATGGATATGACTAAATTGTCCAAGAAAAAATATTTCGTTAACCTATTGAAAAATGAGCTCTTAGAAAAGAATCCCTTTGTGATACGTGATTATTTTTATGTAGGTAGCTTGGAATCATCTCTTAGTACTTAATTAGGCTTTATTTCTCTTAACACTGTCTATTTTTTTCCTAACCAGAAGGTGAACACCCCTACTCAACACTGCTGTTTGGACATGTTGTGATTTCTGGTGTTTTTGCTGGTGTGTTCATTTACCTGTAACCATGTTGTGGGTATATGTTCTTAAATTTGAATCCTAGCAAGCATTTAAATACTTCAAATACCCAGTAGATGGCAGCTTGACCAAGTATGTGTTTATTGTACTTTGCAAGCAGCTCTAAAAAGCTTTGGATATTTATCTAAATTCAGTGAATCTCTGCTCATCAGATCACATGCTTACAGTTCTTCCAACACATTTACATTACATTAAGCTGGTACCCTAGCTTCTCTTACTGCTTTACTTAATAATGGATATTTTGAGTATAGACTTAAATCTATAAATCTAAGACTCAGTCTTTTTTTAAAGTCTTAGCTGTAAATTTAGTTTTAAATCCTTTTTAAAAAAAAAATCTCTGAAGAATAAACAGTATTGCTTGTCATGTATTTGTCTTGTACTTGATACTCATGAGCTAAGCCTTTGTTACAACAAAGCCTATGTGTCTGGAAGAGTTGAAAAAACGTGTGTAAATGTGAAATTAATTTTGGCATGTGTACAAAAAGCTGATTTTTTTGTGTACAGGTGCAGACGACTGCACCTTTCAAGTGAGCTGTCCCTTGCTTGTGCTGCTGCAGTATAAGCTGTAAAGAGAGCTGCCTTTATATGATTCTATGCTTGAACAAAAGTGTGTGATCTATATTTAATCTTGAAAATAGAGAAGTACTGCAATGTCAATACTACACTGGAATTCAGCAAGTATATCTTTTTTATGGCTGTTACACTTGTGTGACTTCCAGTTGATTGCTGTAGGTTTTTTCCATCACTTTCTGCAGAAATACTATTTTTATTGCACTTTTCAACTCCTAATGTAAGTGCATGTCCAAGTATGTATATGTAGACCTTGGGTAAGGGGGATTTTTTCACAGGCCCCTAGACTACCATGCTCTACACTACTTATAGTGATCGTAATAGTAATTACTAAGGATATGTGAGGAAATATATGGCATAAAATCTTAATGACAAAATTCTGCATCTTTCCTGGTCAATATAATGCTAAATAATTATTGTGAAAGCAATGTAGAGCTGTCAATTAAAAAGACAAGGATCATAAGACGTTTTCCCCTCAATGTCTTGTTCCTCAATTACAGCTTTAGTATAGATTAACTGGGTTTTATTTAGTTCAAACTTTGTTGTTACAGATTTGTACAAGAAGACGTGAAAATCTTGAGTTTTTCAGTCTCTTTAAATGTCTATCCAGCATAATTTGCCAAGTCCCTTAAGATGCAGCTTCAGGATGAACCTGAGGATTCTTTACATTTGTTTCTTAATATGTTTAAATATTTCACTTAAAATAAATTGAAATATTGAACTACTTGCTAAGAGTCTGAACTTCAGAAGCAAATTTGACTTACATTCTCTTATATGAAAGAGTTCTCTTATATGTTGCGCTTGGTGAAGGATGTGGTTATCACTTAGAAAAATGCTTGCAGTCCTGCCTAGAAGTAGAACTTGAAACATCCACCTTTTCAGGAAGAGATGTGTTAATAGTTATAAACAAAGAATAGTCATGTGTATTTTTATTCTCAGAACTTTTTAAAATCCTATTACTTAGAGGTGTTTGCTATTGAGATCAAACAAGTGTGTATTTGCAGTTTTGCAAGATTTTCCAGGACATGGCTGAGAACCTGGTCACACCTTCTTGTACTTGACTATGGTTTACTTCCTGCTTGGTAGAAGGCTGTTAAACAAGTACACTCAGAAAAAATAATACTAAATGATGTATTATCCAATATGCTTGTTGCTTAAATGTAAACAAGGCTCAAAGGGAATATCCAATGCTTTTTTCTAATGTTTTTTTTCTACTGTAGTAATATATCGGATATTGCTACTATCATTCTTAAGTTCAAGGTGATTTTGAGTGTTTCCATATGAAGTGCAGAGGAATACTTCTTTTCCTTAACGAATGCCCAGACTGAATCAATATTGTCTGTTATTCACAGTTGGGGTGTTTCCTTTTCACTTAAGGGATGTTAATACCTATTATGCAATCCTTAGCAGTGCAAACCTCAGTGCCCTGTGATTTCTTTTCAAGTCCTGCCTAGTTTTAAGGCAGTGGTAAGGAGGGAAGAGTTTCATCTCTGGAATAGACACAGCAAAGTAATATGATCAGACTTGAGCTTGACACACTGGGTAATATGTAATATGCTAACATTTCAGTATCATGTTAGTATTGCATTAGACTAATATGACACTAATACAAAATGACAGGAAAAATGACTAATACAATAAGACTTTCATATATTACTTTAGGGCTGCCATATCTGTCCATTTTAATTCACCTGAAACCTTGCTTAAATGCAAAATGAGAGCTGCAACTAGAATGTAGCTGGGGAGAAAGCCCATTTTAAGGCCATTTCAAATATTGTTGGGCAGCTATGATGAAATAGTTGTATGAAATACACGCTTTGTGTGCCAAAAATTATGGCAGTTTTCTCAAGAGGGCACAATGCTGTGGCAGACTGAAATATTTATTTGAACTCTTAGTATCTGTAGCAATTGAGTGGATTTCTTTGTCCATTTCAACTGATGGCAAATTAGAATCTCTAAAAGAAGACCAAGATGGTACCTTAAGGAAATTGTGTTATTGAGGATGAATGTTGGTAATTAAGGTTTTATTTATTGAGTAAAGAAGCTAAGGACTTAAAGATGCAGCATAGGTCATGTGTGATTTGTCCTTTTGACCGTTGTTAGCTGTGGTGAATAGGGTCATAGTTGACTCAATTTCCTTGCTCTCAGTTCATTGGCCAATGCAAATGCAATTTTGCATGATTTTGACTTGGGAACAGGTTACTTTAAAAGAGAAGTAGTTGCTGATGCTTATTACTGACTTGATTGGTCTCGCTTGCAGTGTTTTCCTATTAGCATTTGACAGATGACTGTAGAAGCCTAAATTCTAGGCAATTAAATAACAATCTAGCTGTGTATGTACATGTAAAGGTATTAATCATGGACCATAGGGATTCGAAAGGCATTTTCAAAAAGGAGTGTGTATAAAGTTTTCTAGGTCTTCCAGGTGTGGTCTCAGGATGGCACAATGATAAGTTTTGCGAAAATGGAGGTGAGAGTGCAAAACCAAAACATTCAGATCCTTTGTATTGTTACAAATATTGACAGAAAAGTACATGAAAATCTATTTTTTGAAAACTGACCAGATATACCTGCATGTCAGCACTTGATTAGTAGGTCTTCACTAGGTCCATTTGAATGCTCTCTTGGATAGGTATCCTTCTTAGCTTTATTTTCCTTTCCTATTTTCTTCCTACTCTTCTGCTCAAGATAGCTTTGTCATTTTACAGGTTGTTATGACTCTTGGGCCACAAGAGGTGGCTAAAAGCATCATGTTGAAGAGTTAGGAAGACTCAGAGATGGGGTTCTGTTTTGGAATAAAATATGTGTGTGCTTTGGCTATAACTTACAAGCAGTTAGTTGACAGCTTGGAAGGAGAGTTGTTTTTGCTGCTCCCCCAGAGGCCAGGAAAGCTATGTATACTGTTTTTAAATAAGAAACAAGAGGTAAATATTTTTATTTTTAGCATTTAAATAGTATTGCAGAGTGTTCCTTTTCCCAAGAAAAGTTGGTGACATTCCTTGGTAGTGTCATTGGACCTAAGTCAATGTTCTCTTCTGAAAGCTGTGTTGTTGAGGTTTTATAAACCGTGCTGCTGCCTGAAGGATTCTATCCTTCTCTTGTTGTGCTTTTCTATCTCCTTCCTGGAGAAAAGCTTTCAGGTTATCACCTATGGGGAAGGTGCAGGTGGGAGTGGAGGAGGCTGTAAATAACTAGTAAAGCAGCACATTAAGAAAGCTATGTAGGTTCCTCAATTTGTAAGCAGATGTAATGAGCATAAGTATGTAGCTTATACTACTGTCCTAGATAGACACAAGCATCCATCATGTCCTCTTAGTAATGTCACTTCTGATGCTCACAGGTGTCTTATTTGACTTGTAGCAAAAAATGTGATTTTTCTTATTGCCCTAAACTGCACAGGAAAAACTACAGTGTCCATATGTACAGCAAGTAGTTGAATACATTTCTGTTTCCCTTAGATGTGAAGTCTATATTAGACAATCTCTGAACACTGTTAAAGCAAAGGTGGTTGAGCTCATTTGAGGATGTGAATTTTGCTTGACAAATACAGTTAACTGCTACGTGTTGTATGCAATGGTCAATGTAAATACAGGGCTGTTGTAGGTCATGTTGTTGCTTTGTAAACTGGGATCAGTACACCCCTAGCTGTCTGAGGTATAGGTGGGATTTTGGCAATAAGACATTGGATCTCTTTCCTGTGCTTAGTTTTAATCAAACCCCTAGCATTATTGTAATGTATTTAATGTTCCTTAGGGATTGAGAGTAAGAAAATGTGGATTTTTTTCATATTCTACCTGCTGCTAAGTAGTTCGTAATGTGGCTTGAAAAACATTGTGTATGTAAATTGGAGAGCTCATCAGCTTGAAGAGCTTATTTGGAGTCTTGCCATGCTTAATGTACTGGACAGTTCAAAGCTCACCAAGCTCAAGATGTAGGACAGATGTTTGTTGAAGCTACTCTTGAAGATTTGAAATGATTGAGACGCTGCTGTCTCCCCAGGCAATTCCCTCCAGCCCTTCCTAATAGAAGGGTTTTTGTTCATGTTTCAACTGAAGCTTTCTCATTGTAATTTAAACATATTACTTGTCCCTCTTCACTACGGGCACAGAGAACAGATTATTTTCTTCTTTGAGGCAGCAGGGGTTTATAAATATGTCCCTTTTCTTACAGAAACTTCAGGTAAGAGTTTGGAAACCCTGCAGTCCTGTTCTTGTGTACTGCCTATGTGAAACTATGGGGAAAGATCTTTGTGCTGTTCTCATCAATATGTAAACTGTGATTCGCTTCTCAGCATGAAGGCACTCATGAGACAGTGGTGAAAATTAATGTGCATTATCACTGCTAGCATTTTATCAGAGGGCTCCCCATAGTTATTCTGTAGCCTGACAGCCCTTTCTGAGGATGGAAAGGCTGGAGACTGGAGATGAAACCTGTTTATCTTTCCTGTAAGGCAATTTTTCAGCAGTGAATGACATGGCAAAATGTGTTTGGAGTCGGGTATTAGAATACTTTTGAGATTTGATATAAAAACCATCTGAGCTAGAAACAACTTTTTACTTTGTTCCTAAAAAATATGTGGGATGGGGTGACAGCCTGGGCTCACGGCAATTTTTTGTTCTATTCAATAGACTAGAACAAGCTGTAAGCCTTGCAAGGAAGATCACGTTTTTCCAGAGAAACAGATTAGAAGTTTTATAACTTGTCAAGAGATTCTTGAAGTTTGCTAGCAGGTTCACAGTCATTCCGCAATTATGGCCAAATGAACAGGATCTCTCAAGACACTAGCTACTTGACATAAAATGTATAAAGATGCACAATTTTGTTGTTTGGAGAATTGAATTTAGCTTCCACACTGTGAGGAGATTCTGTACCCATGCTCATTGTTGTTAGGCATCTTTAAGGAAAAGCAGCAATATAGTGAGGATCAAAAATAAATTGGATAAGGAGTGGTAATGGGAGATAGTGAGCAATTAAGGGATTAGTATGTGCTGGTTATTTTGGTGCTGGTTGTGCAAAATGTATCCTAAATGGTGTTCATGTTGTCTGTGATGTCATGTGGGTCAATGGTTCTACAGAGACTTCACACTCTAACTGCCCTTGCTAAAGTTGGGTGAACAAGATGCTTGAAGAGCTGAGATGCAGCATTTTTTCCCTCCTAATGTGTAGAGGTAGATATTCCTGAAAGGTCTCATAGTAGTGGCTATCACCACATAGAAATAAGTCTTAAGAGATTGTGAAGTGTGAGAATGAGTCTACATAGGCTTGTATCCATTTGTAAATGTCCCTACAGAAGTATATAGGAAATAGCCAAACAATTTGATTTAAAGGCAGATAGGCTACTCATGCTTTAAGTTAGGCAAGTACTTGGATCTTTTCAGGAGGCCTGAGGATTTGTTTGCTAATGAGTAATATGGAGCTTTGACATGGATATCAGATGGATTTTCTTTTAGTTTTCCTAATAGGCAACCAAGAATATTTTGTTAAAAGAAATTATAAATTATAAACTGGTTTCTTTCCTGAGATGCTTAGTGTTTTGAAGCCCTGAAGAATAATGTTCCTGGAAGAATGAACAGCAAGTGATAAGTGTATAACTGCTACCATAAATCACATTTTAGAGGACTGCCAATATGTTTTATTAAATGGATTTATATGGACAAATGGAGAAAAAGTAAAATAAAGGAACACACTGGGCAAATGATAGTAATGAAACAGCATCTTTACAGCAGTACATGGTGTAATTTGAATTTGAGTGAAATATAAAATCAAGTTTTATTAACAGAAAAGTTCTATACTAGTATGCCACTTGAACAGCTTTCCTTAATTATTCTAGTCAAAATGAGTTTTCTTTTGAAGCTCTTCGTTGTGATCATTTGTGGCTCATTATTTTGCAGCTCATTGTTGTACTTGGTAAATGTGCTTTTGTGGAAGCAGAGACCTAGTTTGGACACACCATAATGGAAGAAAATTTTGAGCAAAGTAAGATCTTTTCCAGAAGGATTATTATATTCTGGATTATTATAGAACAAGATAAGGAAATGAGTTTTTTTCTAAGTGGCAAGCAAATTCAAATATTAATGTAAGCAAACTTGACTTCAAAATATATAACCAATACAATAAGTATAAACAAGAAGTTTCAGCACTTCATAACTAAGAGATATTTTGGTATTAGCTGATCAACCCAAGTTTAGGCTTATATTTAATCCTGTAATGTTATATTAAACAATTGATAAATCACTTGGTAAATATCTAAATCTAAATTGTTAATGTATCATGATGATGCCTGTTTAATGCATTTATTGCATTACCTAAAGTTTGATTATGATGGATTTAATGCTAAATGTTTGTTCTCCAAATGAGAAGCTCCTAATTATGTTAAATTGAGCTATATATCAAAAAATGTACAAGATGACTAACTTAGTTATGTCTTTTTCCTGAGCAAATGACGTTTGGAAGGTTAGAGTTGACTAGAGGTAGTTTAGTTACAGAAGTATGGAGGCCATTAGTTCTTGGTTCTTTTAAAAATCACATGGAGAGGTACTATGTATGTGGAGATGGAGCTGATTTTGAGTCATTTCAGGGTTGTAGCCAAAAGGCTTTCACTTCTGTGTTTTGAGGGGAACTGTTTAGAGTTGCTGAAACTTAACCTTAGCATGGCTATTACCATATTCATTACAATTAGCTAAAGCTAATATAGTCAAAATAAGTTTTGACGGTGTGTTTTTTAAGATGTGCTTGGGTGAACTGCTGCAGCAGATCAGGAACTTCTGGGTCTATAATGTTACAAAATGTTCTTAAATATATTTAAGCATTATAATTTTCTGATGCTATACTAACATGCATGTACTACTTGACCATGTAAGGAATGCTTTATTTTTTTTTTATTCTGTATTGTAATTTGCAAGTGTTATTGTGGTCAAGTGTTCTGTTCTTTTTGGAGACGCATACCATCTGTCCAGGAATTAATATGGACAAGTTCATCCTTAGTGCTCTAAAATGGAACAAAATTCCTACAGGAAAATAACTGCAGGGCTTATATGGTACTCCAGAGAATGAACAGATTTTACTAGCTAAGAACTGCCCCATGCCCAAATCTGCTTATATTGCTAATATAACTAATGATTTCTCATCTAACTACATCTTTTCAATGAAAATTTCTCTCTTGTTCCTTAAAATATTTTCAGATTTACTCGCTCTATTGACTCAATTCAGTTGCTTGTTTTCATTATGGTGCTTATTTTGAATTGGATTTTTGGTGCAGCCTTTAGAAATGGTCTCATGTTAAGATTCCCTGTTGCTTCTACCACATTCATCCCCACAGAGGTGAAAGATGGATCTCATAAAGGCATGTGAGGCTTTCCAGAAAGCTGCTTTGAATATGAGGAGGATGCACAGACTGTGTCTATCCCTCACTGACTAGTTCAGGGTAGACTTTTCTGTGTAGACTTGAATGTGAAAGTAATGGCAGGGCCTTGGGAACTCGTAAACATTTCTGAGTTTTTTAGGTGTTAGCCACGACTGGTTATAAAATCAGTGACTCCAAAAGTGCATTAATGGTGTTAGGATATGCTAGGTGCAAGACATAGAATGCACTTTTACCAATAATTAGGAAATGATCAATGCTTGGTTTATCTCATATTTAAGTGAGTCCACTCAAATGAGTGACTGAGTTGCACTGTGACTAGGAACAAAGCAGAGGTAGCAGGGTGGAAGGCAAGTTGCAGAGCTTTCACAATAGGTGAAAACTTAAGGAGCCTGTTTATCTTGAAATGTGTTTGCTACTGTGAATATCTTGGAGTTTTCCAAAGCTTGGTAGGTGTTTTCTTGCTGTTGATTATAGGTGAAGCAATTTCATTGAATAACTCTTCTAATCAGTTCTAAACATAATCAAAGCTGAATTTTTAATCCTCATTGTACCATTGTACCATTGAGAGAGTTATTAATGACTAAGTAATTATTAGTCTTGTATGATAAATGTGTCAAGTACAGATCTGTATGTTTTCAATGTGCAATTCGCAGAGGAATTTTCTTCTACTGAAAAGTATTTTCACCTGCCTCATGAAAAACTCCCATCTTAGTGTATGTTACTTTACATTTCAATATGCTCACTACAAAATATTCCACAAAGTTTGTTTGTGGCTTCTTTGAATTTGGAAACACATGTCAGTAGCTTCTTTTCTCAAACTATTATCTTTCTTTCCCCAAATCAGTAATCTCAAATGTAAGCATGCTTGTCTGCCTGTAGGTAGCATTGCTATATACTTGCCTTTTGTGAGTTTATTTGGCATTGTTATGAATAACAAATCTCAGAATTCTATGTTAATTAGAATATCTTTCAAATAATTCTTTACGATCATCAATATAGAGAAGCTTAGCTACATTATCTTGGCACACATGTAATTTTCCATATAAGAATCCTTGAGGAGTCACAAAAACTGATTCATTGATAATTCACAATTTCCACTATCTCTTTGCATTTAGTATGTGGTAAAATTTATAGCTGCATTTACATTCTATTGTATGAATAATAGAAGAAATACAGTGAAGACCATGGGAAAGGATTTTGTTGCTGCAGATGCAGTCCCAAGCAAATCTGCATTACAATAAAGTATATTGCCTCCTGCACTAGTTTCTACACAGCCTGCAGCTGCAGTAGAAACACTTCAGATGGTCTTGATTAACTGTAAACTCTTTCCCTTTCAGCTCCAAAGCAGCATGATGATGAAACTTTGAATAAATTGCTTTAGGTAAATGATATAGTTGCAGGGCCAATTATGAAAGCACTACGTTTTCATATGAGCACCATGACAAAAAAGTTTTCTAGATACAAGAATACTTAGATGAATATCTACAGTTCGTAAGAATATTGTTCTTAAGTTCTTAATTAGCATTTTTAGATACCAAGAGAAATCTTTTCCAAGGTAAATTTAAGTAGTGTAGTAACACTGACTTGGAGTGTGATTGATTATTAAAAGAAAAGTGAGGTGATAGAAATGTTTAAGCAAGTCAGGTAATATCACTTAGTGTTTCTCCCTTTGCACCTCCCTCAGCACATTGGACTGAATATCTTTGATAGCATAAACTTCTGTTGCTGTTCAGTAACTTTGTACTGTTTCCATTGCAAATATATTATGCTAGCAATGGGAAAACTCTAAGCATGGTTTCTGTAAAAACATAATGCAGGCCAGAGATATTGAAACAAACTGATGTCATTTTAGTGCTTTTGATGCTGATGTTCTGCTTTGCACTTTTCCTGTTTGACTACAACCCCTACTTCATGTTTTTGATATGTGCTGGAAGAACTCATTGAGAGACTAACTATACACAAGTACAAAGGAAATGAGAATTTTGTATTGATACAGTAAATGTTAATTCTAAAACCTCATCAAATCTAAAGATGTTTTTCTGAGAGCTTGGCCTCCTAATGATTTTTATATTGGGAAAATGTCTGTAGTTAACATGATAACCGGAATGATCTTTTCTGTAGTGATTTAATGCTGTGGTGGATCATTAGAGCAGTACAACAGTAAGAATGTTTTAATACAGCATCTCATCAGCATGTTATTACTTGGCTGATAGATTGCACAGAGTAATGTTACAGGTTTGAGAAGCTTGTAAGAAGAGAGGCTGATATACTTAAAATAGACTTTAGTTCCTCAGTTGTGAAGGAAAAATGCTTAGAAATACATAACTTTTAAATACCAAGTTACAAGTTTCCAACAAGGGCTCATGCAGCTGCAAGAATAAATCTAAGCTTTAGTCTTATGCTTAAAGTTAAATTTTACGAGGTAAAGAGGATTTTTCTTTCAGTTTTTATTTGGGCAATACAAAAACTCGCATATATCTGAGACTAATGACCTTTGGAGATATGTCAAATCAAAGGGTATCTGACTGGGTCAGTAGGTTGTGGTGCTAGAGCTCTGTAGTTAGACTGTATTTTAGTTCACACCAGTGTATTTTGAGACACAGAATAAATACAGAACATAGATTTTTTTCCTCTTAGGAGGTTGCTGCTAGTGTTCATCAGAGTCAGTGTTTTTCTAGGAAAAGAAAAGCAATACCCGAGGCAGTATGCTATCTATATGAAATTACCCCCAAATCCTTTTGCTGCCTCCTGCTGCAGCTTAATATGAGAAAGAACACTCATCATAATGTGCCAGATGAGCAGAAAGTTTCCAAAAGCAATGCTTTTGGATTTCTGTAGTGAGATCAGAGATTTCCTGTATCAAGTAGAAAGTTGCTGCAAGCCTCAACATAGCTTTGTAGATCCAAAAGTAATTCAATTTAACTTGCTCATAAGCAAGTTCAAGTGTGGCTGTGTTCCTTTGATGTTGTTGTGTTTGGATGGCATGTTGTGTTTTCACAATGTCTTTCTAATATACCAGGGGAGTTGGAAATCTGTGGACTGAATTCAGTTTAAAAACAGCTGCATGTAACTGCATGACACAAACAGCTTTTGAGTGCTTATTTGTCATCTCTATGTTCAAGATGCATAGGTAATGTTTTAATGCTACTGTGTTCTGCAAGCTGCAAACCATGATCCATGCAAATGATTTTGCTTTCTGTTTGTTCTAGACAGAACACTTCAAAGTCATTGTTGGTAATGATACTGTCATGGGTACCTTGCTCATCTACAAATAGGTCATAAGTTTATGCCTTATGGTGTTAGGCAATGCGCTAAACTGCCTTGTGGATAAGGCTTAAAATCATTAGAAAGCACATGTCACCTTTTGCAAGATGAAAGGTATTAGCACCTTTCATATG
>JAUBOD010000677.1:631844-644599 GCA_032353885.1 Nothura maculosa | reverse complement strand
GATTACTGCTTTCTCTTAGCTTTTTCTTCTTCCAGATGGAAAGAGGCAGGGGGTGTTGAGGGGAATATCCAACAGCACAATATGTTCTTTGTCAAGACCTAGTTTTGCAATAAAAAAATGAAGCTTCTGTATAGAAATTGTATTTAAATTTCCAAACAGTTCCTCAGTTCAAGTAATTCTTTTATTAAAGAGAAAACAATAAGCTGACTTAATGCAAACTGTGACTAGAATTTCAATATAGATGATCCTTATGGGATTTTTTTAAAGATGTGAATCTACTAGTGCTAAATATGCATTTAAAAATCTCAGCCTTTTGGGACTATTTTTTTTCCTTCACACATTCTTTCAACAGCTAGTATGTGCACAGAATAATGTTGCTTTGAAGCTCTGGGAAAGTATCACAAGGTAATGAATGTATTGTTTGTGCTTTACATGAATTCAGATTAAACTAAAAACTGGTACCCATCAAGATGATTGCAACTTGTAAAGATGCTTGTCCATGACTAGGGTTAAGGGGTGGCCCAAGACAGGTTTATATTCTAGGTTCCACCTCTGCCTCATCTTAAAAATTCTTGTTTTAAATCCTTTTTAATATATGCTTTTTTCCCAGTCTACTATTAGGGAGTATTTTTCAGAAGCCTTTTCCCTTGTCACATGTTACAAGGCTATTTTTCCTTAGCTACTCCAGCTGTGTTAGGAAACCAAGGCAAAATTGTTTTTGAAGATGTTCACTTGCATGTGGTGAAGACCCAAAGAAGTTCCCTGTCTGACAGTAAGACAGGGAATGAGGTTTGTTTTGAGAAGTGCTATGTCAGAATACCTTATATAATGCTGTATACATTGGTAAGAGACTGCAGGTAGGTGATAGCTGAGAGGCTTCCTTTTCTGGCTCCATGTTTTTACTGTTCATGTTTGTCAGGGAGGGAGACTGGTGTCTTTCAAGGTCTTCAAACTGATCAAACCTACCCAGAAATGCACTGAACTGAACAGTTCAGTCTGAAAAGCAGCAAATGTGGCTTGGAGAGACATACGTGCTAGAAGCAGAGATCAGTCGGTGCAGATGGTGCATCACAGCCTCAACTCATCTGTCTTAGACAATTTTAAAGCCTTTTGCAGAGTTATGTAGGATTTAGCTTTGTTCTGCTAAACTAACATTGAGAATGACTTAAACATTCTAGGTGTGTGTCATATATAAAGAGCCCATAGAGTAAATCAGTGTCCAATAGGATAATATATCTGTGTGAAGGGTCTTCTGATTTTCTTTGATGCTTAAAAATCATACTGGATTGGCCTCTGCTAAAACGCAGACAGAATTTTCTTTCTAACAAATTGCCCAGGTCTAGGCATTCATTTCAAGACCTAAGAGGAGCAAGTGCTCCAAAGATATTGATGTGGCAAAGGAATGATATTAGATGGCTGTGACAAGTTAAAGTGGGTTTGCAATGTTGGGTGTGTTGGGTGCACATCTACCTGCTGTAGATGTGCAGTGAGTTTTACAAAGAGTACAAATGTAAGGTAAATATTCGGAAGGAGAAATTGAACTTAAGTGTTCATTTGCCACACTTTAAGCTATGACTTGATGATATTATAATATTTTGCTCAGATGGTCATGTAGTAAGGCTAATGACCGTAGCAAGTACTATTCAGGAGATAGGACTCTCTGACATATATGCATTGTATCTTTTTGGCCTAAATAATTGGTAATGTCTATAGGAAAAGGAATTTGTCCAGAGAATTAATTTTTGGTCTAAATAACTGAGTTGTTAGTATAGTGGTTCTTTTTTGACTTGCCAGATGTACATGAGACTTAGCTTTGGAATTCTAGATTCTGAATTTGCCTTTTACTCATATCACATGTAAGTATGAAGCATGTAATATGTTCAAATACGATTTTTAAATGGTGTCAACTCTTTTGTATATTTACGCTACTGATAAGTGGAAAGGATGCTCTCATTTTATTGCGATATCTTTTTGCAAGATAGTTATACCATCTTGACTAGAAGCTGTTTCTTGTTAATTACGTGCTCCTAATTATATCTCTGATCAGGCACTTCTTAGCCATTCTTGGTAGAATCAAAACTACTGGATATATCTACATCCTTGCTTTTGGAGGGAATTGAGATCTTTGACATAACAGTATTTGATCTGGAATAAATTCTCAAATATCTAGGGAATTATTGTGTGAAGCAAACATAATACGCCTGTTTGCTTTTAATGCAATTTATGGACACATTCAGGATCTGTATGGGAGTAGGACATGCATGGCATTAAGCTTTAACTTCTATAAACTCATGTTTTCAGACTTCGCTTCTGTTTATACAATAGAAGCCAAGTTGACTACTTAATGAAATTTAGGTACATAATGAACATTGGAAACTTGTCAGTAAACTTTCTGAAACAGTAGGAAACATCAGTGCTAGTCCCCCTGCAGTCACAAGAGTTGTATAAAACTTGGGATCATCTTGATAATACATGAGTAATTTCTTTGCTTAACACAATTGAGATAGAGAGATGAAAAGCAAATCTGTATTTCTCAATATAAATTTCTAGACCCTAAAGCGTGTTTGTTTTCACCATCTGCACCAGCTTTAGTCCCCTGAGGCATATGAAAAGAGGAGCTGTAACAGTGGAGCTGCGGAAAGCAACAGCAGCAGAGCTTTAAAGGCAAAGCAGCAACTTTCTGAGCAGCAATAGAAGCAGAAGCAGCTCATTTTTCTCCCATAGGTTTGTTCAACTGGCACATGTTTGCATGGTTGAACAGGGATAGATACACTTCTCATGAGGACATAGTCATTGCAGTGTTAGAGCAGCAAAGATGTTCTGTGTGTCCAGAGAAGTTCTTAATCCTTACAAGCCTTTTATAATTGTCCAAGTAACAAAGGAAGTGAGTTTAAATCGTGGTATCTTGACACAACGATGATGGAAAGTTCATGGATATTTTGTTTATGCTGAAACTCAATTTTAGTCCAAATTGACAATTCTTGAGTCAGCAGAAAATGCTTGTAAAAAGGTTTATTGGAAACCTGAATAGCAAGTGCCCTATTTTCTAGTATTTTCTTCTGTGTTCAGTGTGTCTGTGTTCATTATACTCATCTGTTGAAACAGAATACTTAATGCAAATTTTCTTCTGTACAGCACTTGAAATTGTAATGCTGGCTCAGCATTCGAGTGCAACCTGCTATCAAGGCTAGTTATTAGGTTGATGAGCTGAATGCTTAGTTCATTGTTCCATGAATTCTTAAACTGAGGTTTCTCACTTAGGTCCCAAGTATTATCCTGGGGTAGGGGGAGTTAAATTTCTCAAGCTCATTAGTGCAGCGGATATCATGTTAGTCTGAAACTGGTTGCTTTTGTGAGCTTACCTGTTAAAGCTATGAAAAAGCAACCTTCTCTATAAGCAGGAGGGTCCTATTGGTACCAGGACCAGTGGAAAAGAGCAGACTAGGACCTGTGAGTATGGTCCTAGCTTGCCTGGCCCACCCAACTGCCTTGTGCTGTGAGATATTCCCAGGGCAGGTGACCTCTTTTGCTGATGCACTAGGTCTAGATCTCTAATTCTGGATGTACCATGTGTATCTTGGTGGCCATTTGAAGGCTTCATTAGTTACCTACAGGATCAAGACAGCAGTTGAACACCCTATTACGGTGTGTTACTACAGGAGTGGTGTATATTGCTTGGTTGTTGTAAAGTTGTGTGTGGGTGTTTTCCCTTTGTCTTTATTTGATCAGTGTGTGTAGTTTAAGTTGGTCAAAATATTTTTAAGGTATACTTTGGCAGACTTGTGAGTAGCTAAAACCTATTTATGTTGATTATTGATGCTCTGCTTATTGTTTTGTACCAGACTGCTGCTTTATCCAATCTTCGTTGTCCTACCTTTATCCTACCTCCATTATACCAGATACAGAAATATTAGTATCCTCTTTGGCTTCCTATGGTTCAGATCACGTCCAGTGCAGCTTTAACCTGAATATTGGATGAACATGTGTAATGGAATCATCTTAAACCTCGTGAGAGCTACACGTTGCAATTGCCTTGCATGATAGCCCTGACGTTGAGCATATGTGTATTTGGGTTGCAACCGATTACATTTCATAACTTTTAATAGTGTGGCTATGAAAGTTGAATTATAAAATCTGGCAAAAGCTTACTCCAATTTGCATTTACAGAGGAGTTGACTTTTTAAAACATAACTTATAGTGCAATTAACTGCTGCGAGAGTATGTCAGAATAAAAATGTGTTAAATATAGTAGATCTAATTAAACTCTAAGACCTGACCAGCAGAGTAATTTCTTTAGATTATTGCCTTGGTTAGGTCACATAATAAAACTGAAAAAGATTTTCTGAGAGGTTCAGTATGTGACACAACACTTCCAGATTCTAAAAAAAAAACCAGGATTCTGTAGTAATCTCTTCCAATATTGCTCATTTGTAGTAAGAGGGGGGAAAAAACTGCATTGAGCAGGAAGTATTTTTTAGAAAACAACAGAATTGACAAGCATTTCATTTCCCTGATTACAGATGATGGATGGGATAATCGCAGTGTTACTTGACAAACTAATGCTTTAAAAGTATGCTAGTCGCACAGTACCAAGCAAGAAGCTTTCTGTTCTCTCACTCACTGTACTGTGTCATACTGCAAGTGTAGAAGATGTATTTATTTTTGGTATGGCTTTTATGTGTCCATCCACACAGGATTCATTCCCTTCAATATTTCTGGAGGTGTTGCTTTTTAGTAGTCTTAAGTCTCCTGGATGATATATTTAGAAAAGAAAAACAGGTTTTTATAAGATATGTTTACTTTTTTGAGCAATATAGAATACAGAGGCAAAGGAAGAAATCTCCACAGCTATAAGTACCTATGCATCCAGCAGAGTCATCTCTGTTTCTTTCCCTTTTTTACTTTTCCTATGCATCCAACTGGGCCCTGCTTCATTCTTCCATCTGCATTGATTCCTTTTTTTCTTATCCTTTTTTCTCCCAATCACATGCAAGCAAATTTCAACATGTCACCACATAACACTAATGGTTCAAAGGGTGAACCAAGCTCTGCAGCCAGATTACCTTTTTAGACATTCAGATATACCTTTCAGCGGGATCACTTCTTGCTTCCAACTTGGACCAGTAGTCTGACATGTGGTTAAACTTATCATGTTGAATTTGAAGCATGTTAACTAGCAAGGGCATCCTGGGAATTAAGTTCATGAATGCAATACAGTAGTAGGTGTGTGTTGTGGGGTTGGGATGTTGACTGCTGCTACAGTTACTGAAAATGCTTTTCTTGAATTAATTCACCTGGAGCTGCTATGTTCTTTTCAGGAAACATGTAAGGTAATGGGTATCTCCTGCAGTTTCCAATGAATAATCAAGGTATCAAGTTAAATTAAAGAGGACAGCATTTACCCATAACAGCAGGTGCGAAATTGTAACTAATTATGAATGTGCTAGATTCAGTAGTGAGTATGCATGAATTATGTTGCATTTGCTAACAGGCATTTGGAGCGCAATTGATAGCAGTGCCAGAAGGAAAAATACCTGCAGATTGTTTTTGAAGTGAATTAATCCTACTGAGATCTGCAAGAGAAGACAACTACAGAAAGATGAACTATTACTCTATCTGTGTACCTGCCAGAAGCTTTTGCTAGGAAAATGGTTGTTTTTCTAGTAGCTTGGAAGTTGCTAATAAATTGTAGCATGGATGTTCCATCATTTTTCATGGAGAAAGAGGATTTGCATGTAGGAGGTTTTACAGGGTGTATAGGCCTCAAGGGAAAATGTTTTCTGTGCTCCTCTTTCTAATACCTCTTTACAAAAGAGTGAGTGTTTTTCTCTGTTTTTTCTTAATTGGTGGACAAATTCCAAAAGCAAGCTAGGATATGAAATATTATGTTCTAACTGTTTTGGTTTTCTAGGGCTTGAAAATGAGCAGCTCAATCTATAGCAAAAAATAATCATTTTGAACTTCAGTATATGAGTGATTCCAGAGGAGCAACTCGGGGTTATTGCAAGTCTGAAACCTAAACATAATGGAGTAAGCCTTCTGAAAAGCTTTGACCTGGCTGTTCCTTTCTTCCTCCTCAAGAATGTTTTTCCATATGGTAGAGATGTTGAGGTTTTAAATATCAAGAGAAATAGGAGAGAGAGCTCCTGTTGAAGGTCTCATCCTGTCTTGCCTTGCCATTGCAATAGCTCAAGTGGAGGCTCTAGGGTCCAAGTCCTCTCTTTGCTGCTGCTGCTGCTGCTCTGAAAGAGATGCTTCACTTACAGCACATGAATAATGACACTGAACATTCTGGATCTGTGGGTGTTTTTCATGCTTAAAACATGAGAAATATTTTGAGTGTTTGGGGCTGGGCTATCTGTGCTGCTGGGGGATCACTGACTGCTGATCAGTGTTCAAGAGGAGTGAATGCCTAAAAAGAGGAAATTAAATAATTCCTAATTTTGCTCTTGATATTATCCACTTGGTGTCTGTATTCAGTGAACACAACCATGATTTAAGCAAAAAAACTCATCCTTTTGATTTATTAGTCAGTTTTCAGTGATCTGTTGTTTTCTAATGGCAATGGTCACTTAGACTAGGAATGTCTTTTTGTATCTATTACTCAAATGATTTTTATAGTCTGTCAGAATAACTGTCTTCCATCCTAGACCCCCACAGGTCTAATGATCATCTTTCTTATGTATAAATTTAGCCATTTTTGAAAATGATCTGGAAGTCTTCTGATATTTTAGCTTTTTCCAAATATGAGTTCACATCACTAAAGCTATTTTGTAGTTTCTGTTAAATATGCTTGAATAAGCTTACAGACTTTCTACAGGGAAGATGAAATGGTAAAATGAGCCTATTTTCTCCTGCTGGTCTATTCCCTCATGTTCAGTAAATGTCTTGAATGAATTTATGTTCTGAACTAATTGCTTTCTTTTGCTTTAGATAAGAGCTAGTAAAATAGCTGCATGTAATTATGATATCTTCTTAATAAGCCTTCCATTTGTTTAAAGTTTAAGAAAGGCAGCTGAAAATATACTGTACATTATCATATGAAAGAGCTGTGGAAAGTGCCTGTCTCCCAAATGCAGAGTGGACTTGTGTCAAAGTGATTTCAAATGAAGTGGAGGTTATGAAAAAGCCTTTTTGACCAGGGGCACATTCAAGGATGATTTTGATTTAATACAAGCACATTTCATCATTTGTACTTGAAAATGTTTTAAATTACCTTGCAACCACAATTGATGCACGTCCTAGTTTTATATTCATTTTGGTTAAATCAGTGCTTACAACAGTGTGACTTGATTTAGTTTAAGTTTTATGTTTTGTTTGGGGTGGGTGACATGGTGAAGACGTTTCATGGGAAGCTTACAGGCATTTACTGCAGCCCTAATTCAATGTTTCTACTTTCTAAGTCCTCCATCTGCCTATAATTGTACATCATGGCTATAAATCAGCCTTCCTTGTACTTCAGAATTAAATAATGAAAGGTGACAATGCTAACTGGAGGGAATGATAAGAAATGCTGTCAAAACTGTAAGTGTGTACCTCAGTTTCATCCGTGAAAAATGGCCTGCTTCACAATACAAAAGACTTGGACAAAAGACTATACATTCTGTTCATCTTGCGTCAAAAATAAATGGCCAGAAATTTTTCTAAGATATGGAAAATGCAGGCAGACTTGAAAAACATGTGCAGAAATCATCCCATGAATTTTAATTGAAATGCAAGAAAGAACAAAGTGCTTGTGAATATACCAACATAAGAAACAAGATATTTACTACAGCCCACTTGAACAGGAATACTGTAGCAGTTCTCAGCCTGAAATCTCATTAGTCCTCATAGATGCCCATTTTCCATGCTTATGCAAAACCCTTCAAACTTTTCTTTTACAAAGATGAATTTGGAAACCTTCTCTGACAGGAATTGGTGCTGCTTCTGGGAAAACGAGTCCTTGATGCTGTTTTATATTTGTAGTCTCTTTCTGAGAGTTAAGTCACAAGTGGTGGAATTTACTGAATCTATTGTGTACAGATAATTTTTTTGAACTTCTAAGACAAGACAGGTATATATTTGGCTTTCTCTTTATTCAAAGAGTAGCTGTGAGACTTGTTATATAAAAAAGCTTTCATTACTTGTGAGTAGAAGTTGCCTGAAAGCACTGATGGGAAAGCAGATGCTAGTTTCTGGAATGAATTACAAAACAGGTATATTGGGTGAGATTATGCAGTGTAAGAGAGGTGTGAGGGCATGCCTACTGTTGTGTTTTATGTGAAAGCACCACAAAGCTTTAACTCAAAATTAAGCAAGATAAAGGTGATAATTTGGTGCATTTCAGTAGATCTACAGTGGCCCCAAAAGAGGCACCATGAGTGAACCTAAACAGGTAATTCCTATGCCTGTTATACATAAGGAAAGCTCCCTGTATCTGTAAGGAATTTGAATGTAGACAGTGAGGATGACTTTGATTGGAAGCAGTATTGGCAAGTTAGTGGGATACTATTCAAAGTGTTAGGGAAGTGCCACAAAGTACAGTTAAATATGGTTGGTTTTGATCTGAAAACTTGACCTGAGATGATATTATGGATATAACCTGCAAGCACATGGCAGTCCCAGCTAGTCCTCCTTTCCATGACAGGTATGCAATCAAACAAGCAGCCTGCAATTGGTTGTGTTGATGGATGCATGTAGCTACATCCCATATTTTGGGAGTTGGTTCAAACTGCATGCAAACAATGCCTCTGTAAGCAATAGCTGCAAGGAGACACTGTAACAAGTATTTCCATTAAAACATGTGTTTGGTGCCAGAGAAAGACCCAGCTATTAAGTAACAAATGCTCCAATTTGGGATAGAGGAAATGAAGCAGACAAGGGAATGTTGTTCTGAGGTGCAGTGCTGCAAGTTTACGTTGTAGTGGTGGTATCCACTCAGTATTTTTAATTCTTTTAATTACTGAAGTCTCTAGAGAACATAATGGTGTGCAATATACACATGTATCTGTAATAAACAACATGTATCTTGAAGAAATGGATTTAGTTTTGGCAACAACGTGATAGGGAGATCAAAGAGCTAGCTGGCATTAAAATGATTTAGATACATTTGTCATAGGCAGCTGTTATGCTAATCTCATTTATGCAGTTGTCAGCTGATAGGTTCTGATGAGCCAGCTTAGTGGGAAAATCATTAGTAGATCCCTATTGTGATAAATGTTATTTATTACTGTCAAATGATATTAATGTTTGATTCAAAGATGGGAAATGGGCATCATCTACATGAAGTTCATCCATTCATGGTCAATGATGACAAAGGGAGCTGTTGAATTCCAGCCAAAGGAACTTCATTTCTGTAAGAAAAAAGAATAATGGATTTAATTTGCATATGTTTTAAAAGGGTAATGAAGTAATATGATGTTTATCTTGGTTGAAGAGTGGTAATTTTTGCTGGCATGGCTCCAGCAACATTTGAGTCATTGTGCAGCATTTGCTGTTCAGTTGGTTGTGGAAGGAGTTTTTCAAAGCAGCAGGTGCATAGGGGAGGAGGAAACAGAGATGGTTTATTCATTAGGCCAAAAAATGAGCAATCTCAGTGTCTTTCCTCTTTCCATCCAGAAATATATTTGCAACCATCTTCCTTCATTTTTCTTCTGCTACTTGAATACCTCTTTTTTTTTTTCCCCTTCTGTGACATTACCACTTGAATTGCAGATAGATTCACAGTGATTCCACTCCATCTTTGTTGTGATCTGACTTTTTTCAATGTCATCTAAATAGATTAATGCACAGGAAGTAGCATCTAAAATATCAAGCAGAGATAACTTGGCATGTGGTCACGTATGGCTAGGAAAAAGGTGTGTTTTTTCAGTTTCTTTTAATAGGGAGGGAAGAAAATGCACACCAAGGTTTTGGCAAATTAGCTGTGCAGCTGGATTCTAAGTTGTTCAAAAGTGTTCCCCTCAGCTTGTGTATTTGCATGGAGACATCCCTCTCCCTAGCCTTGTTTCTGTACAGCTGCAGTGATGTAATCTACTTCTATTTGAGCAGTAAAAAAAGGAAAAACAAAAATAAAGCAAAAACATGCACACAAAACTCTGAATCCCTCGACTAACTACAGTGGAACCAGTCATACGATTGCTGACTTGAACTTCTCATTACCAAAGTGCCGTCATAACACTTGAACTGTATCATAGTCCTCTTCTGCTAATAGTGTATTTAGTTTACTTGTTCATAAAAGGATTCCAATTACACCAATGGTTTTAAAGAAATTACAGAATAAATAGTAAAGTAGTAGTAGTAATCTGAGGGGAAAAACTAAACTGGAAAATTAGTCCTGATATCACCAAGAAAGACAATTTTGCAATTGGTTGCATTTGTTCCTAGGAAGGTTTTTTAATAAGGAGCTTTTGAAATCAAGATCACTTCAGCTTAGGTCCTTTAAACATAACCAGATGCTAAAATCTCATAGAATTTTACCAAGAGTTGCCTGTGTGCTTTTCAAACAAGCCTTTCATCCAAGCATACTCATATTCCTATGAAAAATGATTGGGATAATCTCAACTTGAATTAGTGGTCCTAAAACATGGATGAGTATATGTCCTTTACAGGCACCTGTAAAATAAAAAAAAAATTACTTATGCCTTGCAAATGTAGAGGTTAATGCCCTGTGAAACACGTATGCAGAGTAGAGCAGAAGGTTACTCATATCTTCATTTTAAAGAATTTGGATCATTCTGCAGTGAAGCACATGCAATCAGTTTCTGGACAGCTTTTAAGATGAGCTCCAAGATGATGTTCTATCGTATTCTTGAGCCAGCTAAAGAATATGCTACCAATCCTCAAAGCTGGCAGTACCCTTAGGCCAGTGAACAAAAAGCCATCCTGTACTTACTGCTCCTTCAAACTCTTTGGTCTTATTTCAGCATCCCCCTACATAAAGCCACCTTCAACATGTGAATTTACTGTCGCCAGAATTGCAGATCTTAAAAATAGGACTTACAAAAAGCCCCAAAGTTACCAGAATGTGAACGTGGACTTAAAGTGAGTTGTCACAATGTTGCTGCATCTTGCTCAACATCAACTGTGGTCCTATTTTTAGTGCTGCATGAGAATCTGCTCCTTTTTCACTGTGGTTTTTAAACCAAAAACTTCCACTAAATATGTATAAGCTGCTTCCCCAAACAGCTGTATGTTTTGGAGGCTTATTACAGCTAGCTCTTCACATTTCCTGAGTTAGGATTTGAGTCCATTTGCTATGTTGCCTGCCCCCACGTACGCAGTTATCTGAGTGGTTTCCTTGGTTACTTCTCGTAGAAATTGCAGATGACCATATCATTATTAGGAGGCTATTTAGTGCAGTCCATGGAGTGTAAGATCTTAGATCTTATCAATTCCCTAATTACTTCTTGGCACTTAGGTTTCCCCCTGCCTCCTAACTGTGAAAATGCTAATTTAAGATTTTTTAAAAAATCTTACAGTGAGAGAGCACATGTATCTTTAACGTCCTTAGTCCAAAGAGGCTGTTTCTTAATGTAGATAGACTTGTCTCAATCCATCTTTATGTTGAGATGTTCTAGGCTTGCTCCATTTTTTGTGATAAGAGCTACTTAGTAGGTCATAGGAGATAAAAGTAGATCATCTTGAGAGATTTGCTCATCAAGCTGTGTGATGTATTCCATGACTACTAACTTGTGGACAATGTGGGGTTGTTAAGATATGTAAAATATACTGTAGCATTCATTCTGAAACCTCTGAAATTCTTCACTTTCACACTGGCATATTGAATTGCTAGTTTATCAAGGATGCTGAAAGCAACTAAAACTGCTTTTAGCTTACTAAGAGCTAGCTGGCTAGTCAACTCAGAATCAATATTATCTCTGGAAATGGGCAAAATGGTTAAATGTACTCATTTTTTCCTTTTTTTCCTCATCTCGAATGCTGCTCACTTTTTCAGCAGTGTCACTTGGAGCCGTTGGTGTCAATGCTGTACTTTTGGGTAAGCCGATAAGTGCTGCAACTCTGTGGACTGTGCTTCTGTGGCAAGTTGCCTTCCAGGTGGCTGAAGCTCCTTGCAATGTTTAGTGAATTCTGGATTCCTGAAACTTCTTATGGAGATCATAATCTTCTTGTAACAACATTAGAGGACAGTTACATGCTAGTTCTCTTTACTATAGTGAGTTAAACTGTGTTTTGTAAAGCTGTCCTTAGGCTGATTAATACAGTTTTGCTCTTTAAAAAGGAAAGACATGCAAAAAAACCAACAAACTTGGCTTCTTTAGGGCCTTTCATATGTGAACTGAGGATGCTTTTCTTGTGTGTAGACAGTTGCAAGTGCATGTAACTGAGTTATCTGTAGAACAATATGTGGATGAGTTCAGAGGGAAGAAAAATAACAACCTGAGGACAAGGAGAAAGGAGTTAGCACTGTGAGTGCAATGGAAAGGCCAGCTTTTCCTCTGAACCAGATTATCAGTGCCCCAGAGCTAGGGATTCAGGATCTCGAGCCTGATGCTGCCCCTGAAGGCTGCGACAGCTCCTGATGAGGCTCTTGACTGCTCTCCTCTATTTTACAAGGTAAAGAGAAGTTACAAACTTAAAGGGAAGAAAATATTTGGGGATGTTTCTTTTTTTTAGAATTTGAGGGTTAT
Source organism: Nothura maculosa (assembly GCA_032353885.1). Lineage (NCBI taxonomy): Eukaryota > Metazoa > Chordata > Aves > Tinamiformes > Tinamidae > Nothura > Nothura maculosa. Next base: position 631,970 of record JAUBOD010000677.1, on the reverse strand, counting down.
TTTTATCTTAATCATTGGGAAATGAACACTTGTAATTCAATGAATTCAGCATACCAGTGTTTAAAGTAAGTGGTGACATAAAGAGGTTGGGAGCCTGGGAAAATCACTTGATCTTCATTGCAGTAA
>JAUBOD010000677.1:616639-631744 GCA_032353885.1 Nothura maculosa | reverse complement strand
CATACCAGTGTTTAAAGTAAGTGGTGACATAAAGAGGTTGGGAGCCTGGGAAAATCACTTGATCTTCATTGCAGTAAAATGTCCTGCAAAAGTGTAATTTATCTCCAAGACTGAAAATAGTAGAATAGCTCTCTAGCTCAAAAATAGAAACACTTTGAGAAGATGTGTTGTATTTTTGGAAACTTTCCCTTTTTTATTTTATTTGTCATCTCATATTTTGAAACAGCTTGTGTATAGTCATCATTTGTCCAAAAGTAAATTAGCAGCTTTTGATCAGACAGTAAGAGACAAGTTTGGTCTGTATCACTGACCTCATTTAGTCTTTTAGCTTAGCTTGCCTGCAAGCAAACATCTGCATAAAAAGCATTTGAAATCAGTAGCGATGCTTTCTCTCTACAAATGCAGAAGGCAGCAACAGAATCTTCGTATCTTCACACGGACAAATTTCAGTTCTCCCAAGTGCGATGTCTTTGAAGCTTTGCTTATTTTGAAGTCATTTAAGCCACACCAACTGAGTGAAAATGAGTCTAAATTGAAAGGAAGATGTGTCTGCTTTTCAAGTGTGTGGGCTGGCCAAGGTCTTGCTAAGATGTTCAGGTGCAACAAGGTATGTCTTCTAGAGAAGGAAGACCTATCCCATTGGCTTGACTGGAGCTTTGCCAGTTTTCTGTGCCTATTAATATTTCTTCAGAAGTAAGGCTTTATGATCTGCTTCCATTTATCAGGTAAAAAGAACTTATTGTCTACCTTGAAAAGCTCAAATTGATGTGGAAACAGAAGCATTGCAAAAGCAACTTAGTACACTAGGGGACAGTGAGGCAAAATGCCTAACAGTGCTGCAGGACAAGCAAGAATCAACAGTCAAAAATATTTTAGTGCAACTAAGAAACTCAATTAGCAAAAAGCCTTTTACCCAAAGTGAGTAATGTCATTCAGGAAACTCAGCCTGCCATTTCTGGTCAATCTTTGCATAACAAACATTTCCAGGTGTTAGATAAGACCATTGAATGTGTGCTTTTGTTGTGTTGTTTTGGAGACTGGTCAAGTGGAATATCTCCTGTCCGAGTAAGAACTATTCATTTTCTGAGCAGGTCTCTGACAGAGGTAGTCAGTCCCTCTGAATTTGTATTGGAGCTAAGGCGATCCAGTCATATTTGGGTAATTATTACAGATAACAGCAACACAGCCTGAGTATCTGCAGGTGGTTATGTAAGCAAATGAAACAATTTCTCCCAATTCACTTGATCTACCTGGTAGGTAGCTAGTATGGAATTTGAAATTATTCCTATGCTTTTTATGCTACAATTTTGATCTGTAGCAATTCATCACTTTTTGAAGCCTGAAAGTGCATTATGTTACAGCTGACACTTCTAGGATTAATTTTAAGTGTGATGTTAATTTTGGTGAAAATGTATTTAAAATCTTCTTGTCAGATTCACATGTTAAATATAACCAGTTGATCATATTCTAATATTAAGCTGGTTTTGGTGGTTTGTAATGGTAATATGTAAAAATGATTCAGCATAGGCAAGTAGTGGATCTTTTGAAACATTGGCAAGATTGCAAAGAAAGTCCTACAGTATTTTACACCTCTAGTTACTTGATGTAGTGATGCCATCTAGTAATTTTGCAGATAATGTATATATTGAGATGATCTATGAGCAACTCATGTTCAACTCCATTTCTCTTGAAATCAGTAAGATTTTTTTCTGCTAATCTCACCTGGAGGAGATACTAGAGACATTGTGGATAAAGGTAACACATTGATGACTTCCAGTGCTGCTTATTGTTGGCTGTTCAAGTTGACTGTTCACACTGATGGTTGTTATACCTAGGTTTTCTGTCTTCTTTGTTATGGTATCTCTAAATTGATTTATTGAGGCAAATAATTTTGCTATGTTTCCTTCAAGTTGTTCTCTTCACCCTAGGATTTCTGTATATTTGAAAAAGATCCTAATCTTTCAAGTCTTTCAAAAAAATCTTATTGGCCAAGGATGTTTGTTTCTCTTCAGAGAGTACTAGCTGTTTGCTCCTTCTGCAGTGAACTAAATTTCTAGAGTTTCTGTAGCATTCTGATTGTTCTTTTTTTATCTTGACTTTTATAATATTTAGACTAAAGGGACAAGAGTGATTGGCAGCATGCCAAATGTGGCTTCAAGTCCCTCATGTAGTATTAGGATGATTTATTCCAAGTCGGACTCTTGTTTACTGTATCTCCCTTAGAATCTCTCCTGCCTTATTAATTTAAATACTGTTAATCCTTGTGCAGATGTTTCTAAAGTTCTTTCCAGTATCAGGACCATATTGAAGTCTAGTTAAATGCTTTGTGGCATATGGCTTTTGAGAGAGCAATACCTTTTATTATTTTTGTAATCTCATAACCTTATCTTTCCTTACAATGAATTGCAGATGCCAGTGAAACCACTAACAGTATCAGCCTGTGATCCCAACCTATTTGTCATTCAGAATTTTATTGCCACTCTCCTTTTGTCTCTCCTGGCCCTGTTCTCTGGTTCTGTTTCATCAGCAAATTTCTTCACCTTCATACATATTTCATGTCCTAGGTCAGTGATATATAAAACGAACAAAAATGGGCCTAATACAGATTCTTGTGGCATTCCACTAATCCCTCTCCCCCAAACTGCTCTGTCTCATAAACAGCTTCTGGCTGTGACATTTAAGCCAGTTCCCTATTCACACATATGGCTCACCCCAATACTGCTCTTAATGACTTTGGACCAACTGCTCTTTTCAATTGTGTGGTGCAGAGGGAAATGAAAGACTGAAAGAAGGGAGCAAAGGGAATGGAAGAGGAAGCAGAGTCTTACTGACCTTTCTAAAATCTATGTAACTTAGATTCCTTCTGCTGTCTCTCCTCAATTAAAATTTTAGTTTTTAAAATGGCTGTTCCACTTCTACTCAAGAAGACAAACTGCCAGCTTGTTTTCTCAAGATCACAAGTTAGCCACATCTTTATTTTTCTGCTTTTATGATTTTGAGTATTTCTACATTTGCAGAAAAAAATTTAAGTTAATTCTGGTTAAGGCAAAAATAAGAATTCAGAAAGAAAAGGGGCAATATATAATAATTTTTTTGTGACAGTTAATTTTTGCACCAAACAAAGATTTTTCTATCCTTTCTATTTAGCTTGGATGTTTTAGGTGAAATTTACTCTTTTCCTAGTTGTTATTTTTTATGGTGTCTCAGCACTTCTGGATTACCTGCTTATTGTTTCAAAATCAGATGTATCAATATTTTTGTGGAATGTGGTCAATGACTGAAGAGTTAATTGTTTTTTAGCAGTGTTTAACTCTATTATCTTTATTCCGCTGGCGTAGATTTATCTTGGTTGCTGATCTGTTAATTTCTGTGTGTAGTAATGGGCTAGTATTCTCTAGTACTTCTGATAGACTCCTTCATTCTTCACTTGGGGTTTTTCCTGAAGTATGTTCATTATCTTTTCTGTATATTCTACATTTTTCCATTCCTGTTGTTTTTGTAAGGTACATGTCTTTTTCCTTACTAGTTTTTCTATTTATTTACTCATTATTGATAGGCATATTTTTGTTGAAGTATTTTCTTTTTTTAGTGTCCCTTTCTGTCAATTATGTAACTGATTATATTTCATCCAGAAGGTTTCATCCTTTCAAAGTAGGTTCTTCTGGAGTTCACCTTTATTCTTCCTAACCTATATTTAGGCTACTTATGCATGATTTACATCATACTGTCTACATCTTCATTATAGAGAGCTTTCCAAATTCCACATGTTGAATATAGTCTACCTGAAATGTGTCGTCTAAATCAAATCATTGTTGGTCTCCACTTCCCTTCAGGGCAATTAAATAATCCCATTAGCTCTGAGATCCTTATGCTTAATTTTTGCTACGGGATTCACAAATTTAGCTTCATGCTCTTGTGAATTTTGTGCAGTTGGGAGACTTTTGGATTGGGTCTTCCTTAATCCAGAGATGGAGGAATAGAAAATAATCTCTTTGGTTTCTTCACTGATAGTAAAATGGGCCTTGAAAGTTTGATTTACTGGTTGCAAGTTTTTGTCACGATATGTAACTAGTATGGCACTGCATGTGACATATGTTTCATTAATTTTAATACTACTGGTTGCTACTGTGGAAGCTTGAACATTGCCCCTTCCACCCATTCCTTTTAATGGAAACTGAACTTGCAGATCTCAGGTGTTGCTGATTCTACAAACTGAATTATGTATCCCTAGAGATAACTATCTCAATTAAGTGAAGATAAGGAATTGATTATACCTGGATGGGTTTAATGTAGATTATGGTTCTGGGTGGCTCATAGTTGTGATGGCTGAACTAGAATTTGAATGCTAAAATTGTTGGAGATGGACTTCTCTATTGGTGCCAACACTGGTATAGGGATAAAGAAAGTTATTAATGATCCTATGGCAGAAAGAGCTTTTCTACCTTCCCTCGGGGCATCTTGATCTCTAGGGCATGTTTGCTTGCAGCTTCTCTGCTTTTGGCACTCAGTGCATTAGACTCGTTGCTAACTACTATCAGGAGGATTTAAACAGGCTAAAGGGACTTTAAACTCTGCTTTTCCCAAGTATCATATCTCCAGTTCAATGGAATTTTAAGGAGATAAAAATGTGCCAATTTTTGGAGAGCAATGCTCCTGTGAGGAGGCAGTGGTGATTGCTATTCTCATTTCAAAGCACCGAGTTAAATGTATAGTACAGTATGTGTTACTGGTAATTGAGAGGAAGTAGTTTAAAGTCATGAGTTTATCAACATATAAAAATAACTTGCCTGCTTTCCATCAAATAGCCTGTGAGAGGGATTAATAGCCACCTTTCAAGAAACTAGTTGGAATGTGTAAATTGTGCTTTAGAGGTTATTATTCCAGTTTTCTGGTGTCAGTTGAAACTAAATCCATGCGCCAAGTGCATGCAGGCAGAAGACATGGTTTATTTGGTTGTATATGGGAAAGGTATTGACTTCATGTACAGCTTGAATGTGTCTATCTCACTATGTATGACATCGATATTACTGCTCAAGTAGTTGGAAATTTTTGAATACAAAGTATAGGCAAAGAATTTCTTATTTCTTGGCTTTTCTTGCCTTTTCATCAATTGTTTGTAAGGTAGAAATACTCAATCTGCTAGCTCATTTCAATGATGTTTTGTTGCAATTGAGTGAAATCTCCCTGTGTTGCAAAAATGTGATTTGTTTGACAGTAGAGTGAGAGCTGCAGGTCAAACAGTAAATATTCTACCTGTCACAGGGATGGGTTTCTTTTTAAGGCATTAACTGTTTATCTGTGTTCTAGTATGATTCCTATAATTATGTTTGCTGATCACTGCTTTACTTTCTGATCTTATTGTAGGCTTTCTTAGTGATTTTTAGCTAGCTCAAATTGTTTCCCTACAGGCTTAGAGTTTTAAAACTTAGGTAATATTTCCACACATTAAAGTATAAGGAGTGCAAAGCTTGGTGTTGCAAGAGATGTAATAGGGATAAGCCAAAATGCCAGAAGTATTGCAAAGAAAAAGAACATGGAAAGATGAACAAGGCAAAAAGCAATAGCAGTGTTGAATATAATCACTTAGGTTTTCGTTGAGAAACGAACCTGGAAATCTTAGGAGGGTACCCTCTTGCTTTCAAGCCCATAGAGGAATTGCCTCATGGCCTACCCTTTACATAAGCTTGCACTAAAGCACTGTTTTGTAGAAGTAGTAATATTAATCCTCTTCATCTCAAGTAAATCAAAATAGAAGTCCATTTGATGAAACTACAAACCTCAGTGTGTAGGTATGAATGCTACTTCATTCAACAGCTTGGAATGGAGCTATGTGCTTCACTCTCTCGGTAGGTGTAATGGCCAGAAAAGATAAGTTGGCATGTCTTTGAGTCTGGAGGATGACAGGAACTCCTGGAAACGGCAAGAAGATTTCCTTGTTAAGTAATAGTTAGGCCTGTATTACAGTGATTTGAACTTCTGTCCTTGCACTTTAAATATTTGTACAACTTTGGTTACAACTGATGGATTATCCTTTTTCATGCCCCTGAGATTGTTTGAAACTAGAACATTAAAATAGCTGTGCTGCTCTGAGTCTACACTGAGTGTAGTAAGAACTCCAATACCCAATACAGGAAGCTAGTGAAAATACGCAATTTTTAAAACTAATGAAAACTTTTCAGATCAGTACAGTTCCTTAAGCAAAATCTTTCACTATAATTTGCTTCATCATACTCTACCTAGAAAGGAAATGTTTGGTCCAATTTTTGACGTTTGATTAGCTTCATATTATGCCCATGAAAAGAGGCCATGTGTGAAGACAGTTCTCGATTATGCATTTACATGATTACCTTTACTGACTTTAGCTTATTACAAAACAATTAAAAGATATTTAGTTACAAATGGTTGTCCCTTTAATATGCAAAAGTAAAGGAAGTTGAGCATTCTATTCTTAGAAAATATTACTTTTGCCAACTACTTTTGCAAAAGTAATTTTCAGGGAAATAAAATGTACAGATTTTGAACCTCCAGTGAAGACCAAGTTAGAGCTCTTAAATTGAGCACAAGAGAGTGGATCATAGGCACAGGATATCTTTATTAATAATTGCTATGACACCAAGATTAATTCTTTTAAGTTGGTAAAAGCAAATTTGCAATGAAGGAAGGCCTGTTGCAGACATACCAATAGAGGAAAAAACTCTCAGCTTTGTTTTTTCTGAGGAAAATGTAAAGTGTTCTCCAAAATTTCTCAGGGAATTCTTTATAAAGCATGTTGTGTATGTAGAAAGTTCATATGCCAGGGATTGAAGATGAAATACCAAAAAAAGCCAAATAATGGTGAACATCTTGAATGTACAAAATAAAGTATAATATGTGATACTTAAAGTCTTCTCAAAAACACTAGCATATGTAACTTCCTAGCAACCAAACCTCAGGAGTCTCCCTGGGAAAATGTTATTTCTCTAAGGATTCCCTTGTATAAATGCTTTAAATGAAGCACATACGGAAAGTATATCAATGTTCCCTGGTGCAGGATATCTTAGTACTCTCCGAAGTCTCATATATGATAGTATAATTTCCTAATCTGATATAATCAACACAAAAACACTGCATTAAATTAATTTTCAGGATCTAATTTTAGCCAAGAACCATGACAACTATGTTAAAGCTGATGCTCCATCCTTTAGATGATACTCCATGCTTTTTTGCTTCTTAATAAAAAAAGCATGTCCCAACATGGTCTTTGAGAGCTCTGCTGATAGAGGTACCATCTCCTGCTCAAACTCTTGCAGACTTGCTCTGATTATTGAAAATACAGTGACTGCTTCTTGGCCCAAATACAACTTGAATAATTACAGTTAGATAGTGTAATTTCTCTCCCCACTTCCATCTCCATAGAATAGTGTTCCTTGCTGCTGTCCTAGGCTGTAGAAATGTGGCTGTTAAAGCTGCTGCACTTCTCACTTCAAGTGGTTATATTTTGCTGGTAAGTAAATGACTCTGTTGTGTGCTCCTTTGAGCATATCCCAGGTAAAAGACATCCTGCTTTTTTGGCCCCTTAGCACCTCCATTTTATTTGGAATCTCTCTAGATAATGTTTATATCTGTCTCAAGATCTAGAAACAGTAGGGCAAGCTGTGGAAGAAATGGTGGCCTGAAGTCTTTAACATTGAGAATTTAATGGTCAATTAATTTTAAGTCAATACTATTTTTAAAAGTCCATTTATAGAAAGGGTGTGGATCTTGAGGAAGTCAAGGTAGACTTAAATAGATGAATACAATTCACTGATATGTTTATATCATAGCAAAAATGCTTGAATCGTGGTTCAAATGGTGATGCAACGTCAAGGGAGTGGGGAAAATACTTGCGTTGATGAGGGTGAGGGATGTTGCTGGTGCTCTACTCCCCTAGACAGCACACAGCCACAGTGCTGTATCGTGGTCGCTTATACTGATGCCTTGCCAGGCTTGTGGGTCCTCTCGCTGTGTCGTGAGAGCACTGGAGCTCATCACATTTCATCAGAACATGTTGTCTTTACAGTAATATAGTTGCTCACTTATCCCTTTCTCGTGGTAACTAGCTGAGGTTTTTATATTGTTTTGGCAAAACTTACCTGTAGTACTAGAAACTGGCAATTAAATTGTCAAATTTAGATCTTTGTAATGACAAATCTGAAATGTCTTGTTTTATTTGTTGTTGCCAACTCAAACAGTTTAGCTGACAAACATGTTTTTCTTGAAGGTAATTAATTCAAGCTAACAGCAAATATGTTGCACCATTTTTCAGTCTGTTATGATTTAAGATGGCCAGGCTAGAAGTTTCTAGAAATTGAGCTTGTATTGGGCTGATGACTAATGTTTAATATAACCATACAGTAAGATTGTCATATGGTGTTAATTTTGTCTTTACACCTTTCAGCTTGATATGTGCAGATCTGTAAGAACAAAGCCTTGAGATGTTTTTTTATCAGAAACAATAGTCCTTAGTACTGACAATGAATTTTTTTCTTCAATAGTTCCTGTGCTTAGCCTATGTTTTGGCAGGTCTTTAAATGTCTATGTACTGCATATTTATCTTTTGCTAAATGCATTTACAATTTTGACTTGGCTTATGGATTGGTTTGCTCTAGATGTTAGTGTAATGTCCATACATCTAATTGATAAGTTATAATGCATTTTTTATAGCTTTAACCAGTCATTTAAAATAAATAAGATCATAATTATCAGTTTCCATTTACCCATTTATTAAATAACAATGTTCACACTGAGCAGTTTGATTTTGTGTTACAATAAGGCAGTCTCTACATGATGACAGATGGTGTTTCATTTTGCCGACGCTGTGCTAAAGTGCTGTGAGTTGTGATGTGTTTGATTTTATTAGAGATCAGATTTAACACATGCATGCTACATAACTGCAATAGCATTCCCATTTCTCATCTGTAGGAGAAAATGAAACTGTGATGAAATGTAATATACTCACCCTCAGGCAGAACTAGTGGTATTGGGAATTGCAACATAATAAATCTAATGGATATTGCACTGCAGGACACTAGAAATTTACTGTTATTATGTTCAGGGAAGGAACTTGGTTTTGTAGAACGTACTTTTATTTCACTGGCATCAGTGCAATTTCACATTATTTAACCATTATATCCCAACAGTTTGCTCCACTGAAACAGTAACCTAAGCTCAAAGGAATGGGGGAATCAGAGTCCAAAAGGTAAAACACAAATTCTGAATAACAAAATGTCTGAAATTATTAAATGGAAATTACTGTCTTGCAAATCAGTCACCGTATGTAATTAACAATGCCCTATTGTGTTAGTGGTTTTTCAAACTTGATTTACCACTTTTTATACAGTATTGCATATAAATATTGTGGACTTGTACACACAAAAATACCCAATTTCTTTCATCAAAGGCCTTCTATACTTCTGAGACAATATTTTTGTTACCCTGAAAAATATGTTAGTTTTAAATGTTTAAATTTCCCCTGTCAGTCCACAGACTTTCTGCTTGGTCTGATCTAGCTTGTGTGTCAAAAAGGATTTCTTAGGGTCCACAGTTCAGGTTCACCTGATACAGTTTAAGGAATCAGGATCCTAATTAGGAATGAAGTCATGGTAATCCCAATTTGGAAAAAGGTCTAAGTATTAAAATTTAATCTTAAAATCCTAGGTTAATAGCCTTGTCATGTGTTAATAGCGTATTGTATAATAACTTCTACCGAGCTTAAAATGTAGCATCAAAACATTTGGGTATACTTGTTTTCTTGTGCAAAAATCCACATTGTTTTCATAAAATATGACTACACAGGAAGTTCAGGTTTCTTTTTAAATGCAGATGGCAGAATATGTTTTCAGATACCTGTACCAAATCTGTACAGTCAGACTGTGCTTATGCAGTGATTCCTAAGTCTAAATTTTGTATTCCAAGATGCTCTCTTGTAACTGAAGATTATCAATTTCTATTTCATAGGAGTTACAGCGTAACTCTTCATTTCTTTTGAAATGCAGTACTTGTATTTCTTGCATTTAGAAAAATTGATTAGAAAAAAGTGCCAAAATAATGAGTTTCAGCAGGAATAATTGTGTTGGAGAGCTTGATGTATACTTCTAATAGAATATTTTCCCAAATCCAAATTACTTAGACCTTATAGTCCTTGAGTAGTATAAACTATCACAGCTCTACTGAGTTGAAGATGATGCAAGTCTTTACTTTTGTCAAGAAAATGAAGCAAGACCAGAACCAAATCTTAAACTCTTCCTGGATTTTCATCTTTATAGACAGTAGTCTTAGTGTCAAAAGTCATGTAAATGTGAATGAATCAATGAGAAGTATAGTCTTGAGTCAGTTTCAAAATAAAAATAATTTTAGCTCAAGTGACTTGTCCTCCCGAATCTTATTGCCAGGTGTTGAGACAGGCATATAAAACGACTGGAAGTTGCTGTGATGTCACTTGTGTAGTATCTGCTTGTTCTTGGAGGAGTTGGCTGTATAACTGGATGTAAGTGACACCACTGGCTGAGGATGATGTTTTAGATCCTCCACATACTGCACTCCCTTTGGTTCCTTCAGCAGTGTTACAGAAAGGGAACTTGTGTAAAGAATAAGTAGTATTCAATAGAACATTAGATTGAGTCCAAGATCAATATATAACCTAAGGGTTATATATATTTTTATCTTAATAATCAATGTTCAACCTGTCCTGCCTGTACTTAGGCAAAAAGTCCGGCATGTACTTCACTGCTGGAGTGTGTTCTTTAATTAAATTTTATTGTTGAGCTCCTTGTTCTCCATCCTCTCTCTCATCCAAAATGCTTCCCATTATCCCTTTTACTGAAATTACTCTCCTTTTGTCAGAAACTCTCCCAACACTTCTTCAAAGATAGAACGCTAAAGGATTTTTATTGGCAATTTTAAGATGTTTTCTGTGTTGTATTCATTGTATTGAGAGTCACAGCGGTGAATGAAAGCTAGAAAGACCACGAAGGTTTATTATTGCCTCCACAGGACTGAAACTAGGCAGGGACCATGGGTAGTGCCCTCACAATACCTGATGCTGATACTTTATTTCTTTTGTGTTTTGTATAGATCTCATCTCTGCCACCCCATACAAAAGTCTCTGAAAAGGTGTCCTATTTATGAGCAAATGGATAGATAACCCCTACTTTAGGCAAAGGGTTCTTTTTCTTCCTCTTCTGAACTTTCAGTGGTACATAAAGTAAAGCACACTAAATAAAATCTGATTTGCATGAAATTGCACAGCATGGTGATTGTAGTAGGATGAAGGAAACACTATATTAATGTGAATGTTTTCTTACTCACACTCTTTCTATATCTGTACTTTTTTAATCAAGATATTGATGGAAAAAAATACAAAAGCCCTTAAGTGGCCAAAATTATATCACAGAACCGGGTGCTGTTTAGTCAAAGTATCTCTAATCTGACTTAAAGATTGCAGTGCTTCAGCAGGTCATCTCCACTCATATTTTCCTTTTTGCATTATGTAACTCCTGACTTATAGTGGGAGGTCTCACTTTTGGCCTGATTTGATATGTCTTTTTTCATCAGTCATATGATGAAGACCTTAAAGGCTCTTTTAAGGCAAGCATCTGCAGGAACTTTTTTATGGAACATAGTGGAAGAAACTTAAAGCTGTGTTTATGTTTAATCTTGGAACTCAAGCACATGGATACTTTGGGATCCTTGGGGAAAAATACTCTGGAAATGTGTCCTAGCATTTCAAACTGTCCTTCTGACATTCTTCCATGTGGAAATTCAGCAGCAATTAACTGTTAAATCAGCAACAGGGGCTACTGAAAGGAAAGCCTTTGGATGCTTTGGCTTTAGCTCCTTGGGCAGAACAAAGGGTACCTTAAACCTATACTGTTTGCTGAATTTTCCCCATGTACACAGAGATTTTCTATCCTTTCTCTTTGTGAAATCTATTCATGGTTTTCTTATTTCAATGCTCTTTGAAAGAGGAGGTGAGATTTAACTTTCAGAGCCACTTCCCACAAATCTTAATCATTTGCTGCAAGAGCTACTTAAAGTACTGATATTTTGTTTTGCATTAATTAAAAATGTGTAAATAAACCTGTCTTTTTGTTTTTTCCTCAATTTTTACATTGTTCATGTAGGCTTGTACATTCTGAATTTCTGCCTGTTTTTATGACACCAGCTGTTCATCCCAAATTCTGATCTTGTAGATTACCCTGCCAGATAGTTTTGTTTCCCTAATCCTCTGAGACGTGTAGTAAGGGACATGTGATGGTGAGTGACTCAGCATTATAGTGTGGTAAAAGTTGCCTCAGTGTCAAAGAGCTATTGTTGTAAAGCTTTTATGATAACATTTTATATATGTATATGGACAGTTAAAAAAAAAGCTTTGGGTCATTATGCCAGTTTTTACTTCAATTTTTTTGTAAAAATCATCTTGTAAAAATGCATGTACTAAATAACTTGAAAAATTTCAAATGTAATAAATATTTTAGATCTTCAATAATACTAAATAAACATGCAGCCAAGGAGAAAAATGACAGTTGATATTCTTCTATAATATGAAGGTACAGTTACTGATAGTGTAGAGTATTTTCCATGTACTATCTATGGCAGATATTTTTGTAGGGAATCAAAGTCTGGTTGAGTTATAGAAATTGTGGATTTAGTTTTGGAAGAGAGTGCAGATTCCCCTTTGGATTGGACAAGACACTAGCTCATCTCAGATTTAAAACTGGCACTCTAAAGTCTTAATAGCTTCTTCAGCAACGTGCAGGTAAAACGAGTTTGAAATGTGCAAGGCTTAGATTTGATAATCTATAGACATACTAATGTGAAGGTGATTTTAACATTTCATATAAGAATGAAAATCTGATTGAGATGGGAATCTAATTGCACTGAGGTATCACTTGGGTTTGGAAAGGACAGCCTTGCAGGGTGTTAGAGAGTGCCAGCAGCAGCCTTGTAGTGGATAGGGAGATAGGAAGAGCAAAGTGTTGTCCTCGCTTCATTCCAGTGTGCAAGTCTTGTTCTGCCATGTTTGTTATCCATATTATGCCTTTGAGTAAATTTATTTGCTATTCTACTGTAAGCAGGTAATGTAATTAAATTATGGCAATGGCTGTGGAGTTCTGTGGCGTTCTGTTTCTATCTACTCTAATTGTGGAATCATGTAAGCGCTAAATGCTCCTTGCAGCCATGTGCCAGTTTTGTGTTTAGGATTTTGTACAGCCTAATGATCCTCAAGCAGAATTTTGATACTAAAATTGCACAGTTGAATGTGGTTTCCTCCAAAATATTCTTTGAAGTTATTAGTGTTTAAAATCATTAATTTCATTAATTTCTGCCTCTGTTCTAGTATTTTTTCTTCTGTGCAACCTAAACAGCAATGTCTGGATTAGCTTTTTTGTTGCATTAATGTTTGTTTGCATGACTTGTTAAATCTCAAATGCACTTAGAAATACTCTTACTATATTTATTTTGTGTCTTTCTACTGACTTGCAGTATATGCAAAGGAGGGAATTCCCCTGACTCCTCCTTCATTTGAATTTAATTTGTCCCTTTCATCTCCCCTTTGTCTTGTCTATTTAAATTGCAAACATATCCTAACCTGTTCTATGTTTTTTATTTGTACTATGTCTAATGTCATTGTTAGATGACCTTAGTCATTTTACTAATAAACAGGACCTATAATAGCAGTGGCTTAAAGATAATCTAGAGAAAAAATCATTAATTATGCACTTGGGCATGTGTAGTTGGGAATCTGCTTTTTTGGCAGGGGGGGAGAAGGGTAGTGGTGGTTTTGGAGGCATCTAATGTATTGCCAAAACTTGAGGCATTCATTTCAAAGATTAATCTTGGGGTTGTGTGTGAATTGCTGGAATTGCTAAAGCACAGTAAGATTAGATCTCTTTTTAATGCCAGCTTGAAATTGTCTACCTGATATCTCCTGGTAATGTTATCAGTTGATCTGAAAATATCTCAGACCCAGAAACAAGATATGTGCATTTTTGAGGGGGATCTAAATAAATATTCTGTTCTTGGGAGAGGAACGTTGTTGCAGCAATCACTCTGAATAAACACTGGATTTTTGTTGCATGTGAAAAATTAACCAAAGATTTTCTTATGAAAAGTCTCACAGCAGAAGCTGCCTCTGCCTTGTGAGGAGGTGCAGTGTGGGGGATGACCATCCCTTCTCAGTTTTGATCACATCCACATCTCTTGACTTTTTACTCATATTTTACACAGCAGCAACTGTGACTGCCAAGTAAGCTTTAGGAAACAAATCTTCACTGTCCGTTTTCATAGATGACTGCAGTCAGCAGTATTTCTTTTCATTGCTCTTAGCTTTTTTGTTTTTATGTAAGGTCATATTTGAGGTTTATTGGTCTTAATAATGAGTTCATGAAACCAGTAATTTGCTACTGCAGTTCCATAATGCTCTACATGTTGTCTGTCTTGGGTTAAAATTTCTTATCTAATGAGAGTGTTAAGGTCAATTTTATTGATGCTGGATTCTGTGAATCTCATTCTTTCATTGCGTTTTTACTGGATACATAGGGAGAGGGTAACTAATCTTAATATCTTGTATTCACAACTGTTTAGCATGAAACCAGTAACTGACATATTAATTATAATTAATCTGTTAAATATACTTTACCTACATGTTAATTATAGCAGACCATTCTCATGTATTTCTCTGGGTATGCTATTAATTCAACCCAGATGGTACAGCTTTTTGAGACTGTAACACTCTGTTAACAGAATAAATCATGTTGCCAAGATACAGGAGCAAAAATGTTATCACATTTGAATAGGCTTTCAAATGATATAACCATGAAAGAAATTTACCTTTTAATCAGGGAAGAAGCTTAGTTAAACCAGGGTGAGTAAGCTGAGCCTGTTTAGTAATTCAGGAAGCACTGCTTAGAAGTATAAGAATTTTTATTGTCCCAAATGTTTGGGGAGAATACTTTTCAACCTAAAAGAAGGAATGTGAACTTGTCTCAATTTAAGTAAGAAAACAATGAAGATAAAATAAAAATAAAAAGTCTACTAAAGATTTTGTTCCTTTACAGCAGAAATAGTTAGAATATACCGGGTACA
>JAUBOD010000677.1:606495-616539 GCA_032353885.1 Nothura maculosa | reverse complement strand
AAGATAAAATAAAAATAAAAAGTCTACTAAAGATTTTGTTCCTTTACAGCAGAAATAGTTAGAATATACCGGGTACAGTTCTGAGTTAAAGAAAATGAGTACAACCACTGCATTAAATGTAAGTTATATTAATCAAAAATTATTTCCTCCTTTTCATTAAACTTATTATTGAAATCACTTTTCCCCTTTTCTTCTCTTCATGTTCAATATGCAGTTCTCTGGCTATGAAGAGTAGGATTTTTCCTTTGATGTGAAACACGTTTTAAGTGACACATTTCTTCTTGAATATCTCATTTTTTATATCAATCTTCCCTCCTACACACATTCACACACTCCTCCACCATGTTTAGTTGTACAGTATCTTGTGCTTTTTTAAACTCTAATCAGACGTATTCTGGAGATAAATACTAGATCATATTCACATGCTTCAAAACTCAGTGTACTTCATCCTGATGAATGAAAGAAGGCAAACCTTTTAAAAATATGATGAATGTCACTTTTTTTCCTTACTGAATAAACAGTTTTTAAATGATGGAGAAGAGTTTTTCTAATAAAATTTAAGTGATACAGCTAAGCTGAACACTCACTTATTCTAAGTAAACAGAGACAGACTTTTTATTTTCTTACTCTGAGCAGAGTTTTCATACTCTGTTATGATAGGAAATTATGAACCTGAGGCACTGACATATCTTTTTTTTTGCTTTTTAGACTTATTTTCTAAACAATCTACCAGCAATTAGAATATTTTTCCCATCCTTACAGCAGTATTCCCTATAAAAGATTGACTTTCGGTGAATTTATGTAGGGCAGTTAAGCAGCTAGCAATTATTGCTTGAACCTTCCTAGGCAGTACCAATTTCATGGTTCAGTGGTACCTCTGGGATTGTTTGTATACTAGAGATACTAATTCAACAGTCAGGGACAGATAGCAAAAAATACTTTAAGTATCGCCAGTCCTTCAATCATTCCAAATAATCCAAGTATTTTTTGTACCTTGTAAGTATAAGCATAAGCCATGCTTATGACTAAGGTGTGACTTTTGATGTCTGAATTACCTCTTGGCTCTTGAGACCAACAGTTGGCAGTTTATGTTCTCCAGCATGATCCCTCAGGCTGGGGGTTCAGATTCTGCTACCATATTGCTCTGCTTTCTTCCATTTGTTTTTTAATATTAAAGTGCTTTTTAAAATCCAAATCACAGAAAACAATCTAAAATGGGTCTGTTCTCTGATTGTTTTGCTTGCTGGGATTCTAGGCTCTTTAGAGGTAATTTCCCATAATTAATGAGTTTCATTAGGGACAGGTAAGTAATGACATTTCTGTCACAGTTTTAGATCTTTCAAATATACAAAAGTCTCTTATTTTCTTTCTGTGTAGACTTGAGAGAGAAGTAAAAGAGCCATTTTTATAATTTTTCTGTTTCTTCAGTGTCTGGACAAAACCAGAAGAAATTTATCAAAACGTAATCACTGAGTGCCGTTTGGTGCCCTGACTCGTATTTTTAAGCCATCAAAAGAAACAATTGAGAAGTGCTCCATTTACACAGCTACTACAGGCCTGAGCATATTATAAAGCCACAACAGGAATTAGCATAATATACAATTCCCTTGATACGCCCATTAAGCTTATTGGGCCAAATTCTGCTACTTGTCCTTCTCTATGGCAGCAGTGGGAGAGACCTATGGGCTGAAATTGGCCCACTGAGTACTGTACCAGCCCTCAATATAAAAGAAATGTGCCTGAGAGAAGAGATGAAGAGATGAAGAATCTGAGAACAAAGACAATGTATAACCTAAAACATATGAATGGTAACTAGGAAATGTTTCTAAACTAGCTATCAATAAGAACTACAAAAACACTGCATGTTTATGAGGAGCTTTTAGATGGAGAATATAAAATCTTAAATGGCACAGATAACGTCAATCTGAATTACCGTTTTCAGAATGACACAGATGTTAGGATAAGGAAGCATAAATGGAAATTAAAGAGAAACAAATTCAGAACAGATGTCAGGAAGCATTTTTTTCATGCCGAGAATCACAAATGTGTGGAATGGCCTACTAGACAAGATTGTCAAGGCGAAAGCACAGGGGACATGCAAAAAGTGATCAGATGGCATCACGGGGGAATTGAGTAGTAAAAAAGGAAATGAGCATGCATAAGGCAAATGGTTTTAATTTAATCCCAAACAATGACCATGTTCTTGGTATTAATGCCTATATACTTGGATAAACAGAAAATTCCAATGTTAAAAAATGCTTAAAACAGCCCTTCTAACAACAAAATGGAGACAAATGAATATTTTCTTTATTTTCCAGATGAGGTCTTTAAAAATTGCCTACATAAATTTCAGCATCAGTGTGCATGCTGATCAGTTAGAAACAATGGTGCTATTCTCCTACAATCTCCATCTACAGTCATGCTGTATCAGTTAATCTGTGGATAACAGTGAAGTCATAACAACCCTAGAAGATATTTCTAAGGAATGGCATCTTGTTGATGTTCTTGTCACTTAGCATTTTAGGATGCTTGCTCCCCTGAGGTCTGTTTCCACACAGGATATGGGTGAAAAAGAGCATGTACTTCACTGGAACAGAAGCAGCTGTGTAGTGCCTGAGGCCCTAGTCCCGTTGCACTTATTCATGCAACTTTACATGTTGCTGGCTCTGTTATCTCCAGTGCAGCAGCTCGTATGCATGAAGTTACATGTCCAGCTTGCAGAGTAGTGGTCACACTGCCACCATATGACTGTTGTAGGACATGTAAGCCCTCGTTTTGAGAAATACTTGTGAGTTCTGCTAGTTTTTATGTCTTAATGAACAGGTGTGAGGCACAAATGCCCAAAGATGCAAGAACTAGAGATCTCTAAAGCTGTAAACAGATTCTAGATGTCTGTTGAGAGACAACATTTTGCATCACCACACTTTTTCCTGGGTTGCATCCAGTGGCAAATACAGGAGACATGAAAATAAGTTGGACTACTTGCGTAAACCCGCTCAAAGTGACTGTGGCTCCTGTAGTGGTACTGTTTGCAGCTGATGACATAAGGAGATTATGTAGAATACAAAATATGCTTCCTGCTTCACCTGCTTTCTTTCTTTCCTGCTTTCCTTCTTGCTATCTCCCTATTCCTATTTTCCATATAGCCATTTCATCAGGAGGTCCTTGTTTAAAGGTCTATATATGGCAAGAAACAGGAAGAGTATGAGGCATCTCTAGGAGCTTGGTACTAGAAGTCTGTGAGGAATCTGGTCCTTTAACATTAAAGGAAGACTTGGATTAGACTTGATATTTTGAATATCAAACTGGGGTGTTGCTTGTCTGCATAATATCATGAAAATTCAGTATAGCAGTTTTTTATTCCCACTACTGTCCCACTAGTGCTACTGGAATAGGCTAAGATGAACAAACCCAAATCTTGTAGAAGATGATGAAAAACTTAAGGGGGAATGTTTTGTATGTTCATGATCTTGGAGTCCTTTTTGGTGTGTAAAATGTTATAGTAGGATTGTAAGAAAAAGATAGTAGGATTGTGAGAAAAAGACCCTTGCTTTCCTTGACTTCTATTATCTATTGCAATGTTATCAGTTATCAGGGTTAAAATTTTACAAACAGAAATGTAATGGAATCCACCTGGTAGATAATTTAGTTTACACCTTGAGTTTATATTAGCTTCTGGTTGTGTCAGTCCCTTACTTGCAAAGCAAATTAATCAATTAAATATTGATTTTTATGTACCATTTCCCTTTATGCTCTTCTTAGATCATGTTTGATCAGTGTATGTTTAAATCCTCTGAAGTTTAAACAAATCCTTACCCTGTCTTTTGGATGCAGACACAGGAAGCTAAACAATACAGTGTTAACTTATCTGTTGTAGGCTGAAAATGCTGCCTCGGCTTATCTTCTTTAATGTTCTTTTGACACATAAAACCAGTTCACCAAGTCGCACACCAAGAAATTCAATAGCAGAATGGGCTTAGTGATTTGCTAAAATCATATGTAAATCTCATAGGCATGTACTGTGTACAGATTAGGAACTCTGTAGAAAAGGCAGGAGAGCTGTAAGGAAATAAAGCAGTAGTGTCATGAACTATTTTTGAAGAATTTTATTTTTTAATCATAGCTTCATGCTGATATTCCTATTTCCCTTGTGCTTGACAGTGAGTTGCTGTTTTAAAATGGTATTTCAATGTGTTTCAGTGTCAGAAACTGAATAACAATGATCCATAGCACATTTCCTTAATTGTATTACTATCAGTTAATTAACAATTTATATAGTAGTACATAGCAGACGTACATTATAAAGAATGAAGACATGGTCTATGTTAAGGAGAATAGGCTAGGAATGTACAAATGAAAGGTCTAGTAGAGTTCAGCATAGTTTCCTGCAACAAGCATGGAGAAGTCATGTCATTTCTCCAGCACTTGGAGAATTGCAGATGTGCAGGGAAGAGCCCTAGTCCTATGGCACATGGTAGAGGCTATGTGACCTGTCATTCCTCTGCATCATTGTGTCTCAATGGACTAGCTTGGCACTGATCACCCAAGCATTTCTGTTAATAGTTGGTCAAAAAAACCAAACAAAGTAAAACAGTCAAGTACACCATATTGTGAGATCTATACCCATCTTTAGTGACTGCAGCTGCCTTAGCTGGAATGCTTGCAGCATTTATTCAAGACTCAAAACCTGTGGATAAGGCCTTGAACTCGGAGAAAAAGCTGTTATTGCTGAGACAGTAAGGAACCAAGGGGCTTGACTTCCTTCAACTCCTTATGAGTTCCATACCAGGATGGATTCAAGGTATGTTTGAGGAGTGCTGTCTCACACACACAGATTCAATAACTGACATGTTAGAGAAAAACTCATTCTCACTTGTTTGAAAATACCCTCAGTTCTTTCAAACCAGTTCAGCCTGTTTCTGTGTTTTTTTTAACACAAAAGAATGAGTACTTGTATGAATAATAAGATATTTTGAATACTGAAATATAATTCCATCATCTCTGTGCTATTCTGTTATTTATTAGTGTACTAAATTACAGCTGAAGACATGGTTTGTAATGAGATATCTGATGATTTATTTTTACAAAAAATATTAGCTTGATTATTTATTCTAGCAGTATTCCTAAGTGTACACTCGATAAATATTAACATATCTGATGTCTTGTAAAGATAAAATGAAAATAGTTTCCTTATGCCTGATCTGTGAGGAAGATGTCATCCCTTTTTTAATGTAGTACATCTTCTATAGCTTAGAATATCTAAGAGCTCGATTAAGAACTTGTATCAAAAAAAAAAATTGTTAATGTAAGAATATATTTGTTGTTTTCCTTTTTGACCAAAACTTTTTATTCACAAAAATTATCACAGAATTAGTAAACTGGAAGAATGCGTTTAGTTCATTTACAGAAGACTCAAATTACAAAATTGTATTTAAATTACTAAATTGCATAACAAATATCAAAATGAAATATTCTGAGAAGTTGTGATATCTTACAGAAGATTTAAAGTCCTTCTCTTAATATTTATGCTGGTTATTATTTTAAGTATTCTAAAATATTAGCACTCCCTATGTTCACTGAGCAAGTCAGATACCTTTACATGAATGCAGCTAATTGAAACCGCAAAAGGCCAAAAGATGATTATTCAAAGCTGACCTATCTCAATCCTAAATATTTTATGCTGATGTAGAGTCTTCTGTTAAGAGATTTCTTTTAAGCTTGTTATATTGGACTTTATTAAGAATAAAACAATAACTTTTGTTTCAATATGTAAAATTACAGATAGTTTTCTTTTAATACGTATTTTTAAGATAGATTTACAGGTTATTTCCTTGTCATTTGTTCCAGATTTTCTTTTCAGGTGTAAAAAATTGTGTATTACACAAACATTTTGTAAATATACTGTATTAATACTGAGTCATTGAGACTTAGAAGACCTCGGTGTTTAACTTGTTCCCAAATTATAGTTAATACTGAAACACTCAAAGGAATTTGATAATGTTTTGGAAAATGCAAATATAACAAAGAATTTAGAGAGGCATTATTTATAATATTTGTTGCTTTTTGCTCTGTCTTTGACCAGAGTCAGAATCTACTACTCTGATCAGGTTCTTTGGGAAATTACACACAGGAAGGGTGTAGTGTTTAAATATAAATTAACCTATTTGAATATATTTAACTTGACATGGGATTTCAATTTAGCAAAGTGATTCAGCAATATACTGGAATCACAGTGCAAGCAGGAGCTAGGTTTAGCAGAACATTTAGCAGTACAGAGTTGAGACCCCATAGAGATGTGAAGCCCATTACTGGAGTCTGTCGTGTGTTCCCCATCAAAGTGCTGAGCATCCCTAGGCATCAGGAAAGGAAAGGTGGGTGACAACCAGTTCAAGACCATAGCTCTCTTGAAAATTCTGTTGCTAGATGTTCATATGCTTTCATATGTATATTTGACAATATAAAGTCTAATATGTTAGTCCCTCTACTATTTTGATAGAGCTGTTGATCTAAAACAAAGGCTGACACTTCATAGCCTTTGGATGCTGAGAAATATTCAGCTTTACTTCAGTAGCTGGGGTCAGTCTTACCCTGCTTTCCTGACTGCGCTTTGTGGCCATGGTGTCCCTGCCCCTTTCTTCTGAATCGTCTTTTGCTCTGGGACATGATTGGTTGGCCAGAGTGTCACCTCTGTTTTTTTCCAGAAAGATTGATGCGAGTATGGTTAAGCCAGCTAAATAGTCGTATTCTGGGGTGGGGGACATGGAGGGGAACGGAGTGGGGGGAAATGGGGGATAGACAGATCTCCTGGTTGTGGTTGATTGCATCTAGATTAGAAATCCCAATGGTAACTTGGTAAAGCAGAGGAAGGAAGTGGAGGAGCCTCCTTCATTGTCTTCAGAGATGAATCATGTTGGAGATGTGTTTTTCCTTTGGATACAGTTGAAGAAAGGACTACTTTAATCTGTTTTTAGAGCTAAGAAAGCTGTAGCACAGTATAATACGAATCCAGAAATATAATATATATCATAGTAGGAAAAGATAAGATTCCTGACATATGACATACCTGGAAGTTCTGTATAGGTACATGTGGATGTTTCATACATTTTGAAAGACTCCATTTTTAATACAAGGAAAGTGGATTTAGAAAGCTTTTGTCAAATATTATGACCTTGATCCATCATGCCTGGGTGATTCTTTGAACTGTATGCTGCCAGAGTACTATAAAAGTTGAATGATACAGCAGTGAATCGAGCTTTTCATTCAGATATTGCCCAAGTGTCTTCATATGTGCTTTGTCCAAACTGCAAGTTATAGTAAATAGCACATTTCAAGAATGAAAAAATGGTAGTTTTGTACAAACAGAATAATATTAATACGTGAGATTGCAAGAGTTTTTTAGGATGTACTTTCCTTAGACTTGAAATAGTATGGTAGCCAGACAATAATAGTATCTAGGATACTTTTTCTTATTGAATGCTTTCTGAGGTAAGAAACAAGACTAGTACAGTTACCTGGTCTTAAGGGGCTTATGAATAGGAATATAGGTATAATTCAAATATCCAGTACATATTTAGCTGTGATATTGCTGAGCACAAAAAAACTTTGATTCCTACACATTTATCAATTTTTTTTTAGATCTGTGTATCAAAGCACAAAGTATTTGTATTTTATACCAACTCTGAGGCTGTAGTTATCTCAATATCACTGTAATTTCAAATTTTACCTTTGAATGCCCCTACTTTCTTTTAGTGGCAGGGCATCCAACTTTTTAACAAGTCTTTATTGTCTGGACTTTGAGTCCGGATACTTTGTGAGTAACCTCTAACTTTCACCTAAATATGGGCTTTCCAAAAGAAAAAAAGAGTCTAAGAATTTATATTTGAATCGAAGAAGTAGAAGAGAGAGAAAACACTGAAAAAATGCTGGGCTTATGTTGTGAACAAGATACAAATTAAGACAGACTCTGGATGGTTCTTGGAAAATGGCAGCATTATGCAAGAAGGCAGCTACCATATCTAAATAAGGGCAGAGTTAAATCTAGCTAGAAGAGCAGTCGTGGATCCAGATGTCCCTGCTGAAGTTTTTGCACCTGGGCCATTTGGTTTCCAAACTGACCTCATGACTGGCCACAATGATGCCTTCTCCTGAGGAGCCAAAAGAGGAAGAGGCTTAAGTGGGTCCATATGGCACACAACAGTTGACAGCAAAGAGACTTTGCCAACTCGGTATTACAACTACAGTTTGTATTTCAATGTGCTGTGGAATTGGTTCACTATTCACAGAAGAGCAAGTACTGCCAGGAGCAGCTTAATCTATGAATTTATCTAATTATGTCCTAAAAGCACCAGAGAACTGCAATACGATTTCAGATGTTGTGAGATGAAGCCAAAGTCAATTTAACCTGAACTGTGCAAATTCCAATTTGTATCCAGAATCAAGAAGTTGAGCTTTCCCTATTTATAGTGACAAAAGAAGGCTGTACTCTACTGTATTCTTGGGGGTAGCAGCAAAATATAGCATCATCTGGCTTCCAGGAGTTAGAGTGGCAAGAAATGGCAAATATGCTGTTAAACATGATTATTTGTGACCTTGAACAACTTTTTTGCTCCTTCATCCCCTGGACTTCATAATAAAATTTGTTTTAAAGCAATGATACACATCTGAAAAAAATGCTTTTGATTTAATTGCCATAACGCTAGAAAATCAAATGATATTACTGTAAAATCTTTGTAATAGCCTAGGCAATAACTTGGCTGTGTTTGAGTGCTACAGCTCTGTTTGTTCAGCAGTTGTTCATTATGTATTTTTATTGGTTATTTTTCTTTTTTATTCTCTGCTGATAGACAGTGCTTAACTATTTATGAATCTCTCCAAGGGTGAAGTTTGCTGTTTTCTAGATGAAATTGTAAGTGAGAATGTTGTAATGGCATGGTGCGGTGTGAAACCCTTCCATATCTGTTAGGATATCTAGCAAAAGATTTATATGTGTGCCAGTCATTATTCCTAAGGACAGGCACTCGGGTAAGAGGCTACATTACGGTTGTGTAATGGTAGATGTGAATCCCACATAT
The DNA here is from genome assembly GCA_032353885.1 of Nothura maculosa. Taxonomy (NCBI): domain Eukaryota; kingdom Metazoa; phylum Chordata; class Aves; order Tinamiformes; family Tinamidae; genus Nothura; species Nothura maculosa. The sequence continues at coordinate 607,468 of JAUBOD010000677.1, read as the reverse complement.
TTGTATTGGAGAACCCAAGTAGACACCTGTCCCTAAGGTGGTACTTAAACTAAATCTTTTCAGAGTTAACTATAGGCATTTTCTTTAGTTGCAGTATCTGGAGATCTTGATTCTAGTTAGAAATTCTGTGGGAGCATTCTGAAGTAGTTTTGAAAATATAATATTGTATAATACTGAAAGGATCACCAAAAGTCTGGGCAATTTAAAGATAGTCTCCCACTAGACTTTATGGACTCTAAATCAAACCCAGACCAGGGTAATCATTTAAAAAATATATCATTAGTATTTTAGATTACTAAATAACACTTTTTCAGTATTTGCACTCTAACATGGGAAACCTCTTACCTCTTTTCCAGAGAATGTGTCAGTGCTGCTTATTTTGTAGTTGAATCAATTAAATTTTTTTAGTGTATGTCTTTGTGGGAAGCAAGTAGACGTGCAAAGCAGTCCCATTCCCCTGGCAGCAGACAGAGGGAGCAAGTCAACAGGAAGGAGAAGTACTGGAATAGTTCCCAGTTGTGATATGTTAGGAAAGTCTTTCAATTTCAAGGGAGTTTTTTGAGACTGGAGAATACTGTATGCTGTGGGGAATGTTATAGCCCAGGGAACTGTGCAGCACATGAAGTTTGAAAGGCAGGAAGTTGTGTGAAAGAATGTGAGGTGCTTTGCTATTTGAAGTTGTGTTAATCACTGCTAATGCTGTAGATTTACAGCATACAGGGGCAACCTCTATGGAAAGCAGCAAAAAATCCAACCCCACTAAAGGATTTCTAACATTTAACTAAGTCATCAAATACCTTGGCATGTGCACCAAGATATATCTATCTTATTCAAATCAGGAAAATTTTAGTATAAGAAGGATAATTTGCTAAAAAAAATAAGTGTATTTTAAAGACTTTTATATCTGTAGATCTATTTATCTGTGTATCTATGTAAATTTATTTGTGAGTGTGTAAATAAGTATATAGCATAT
>JAUBOD010000677.1:563489-575019 GCA_032353885.1 Nothura maculosa | reverse complement strand
AGCAGTTGTTTATAAAGTACCTGCAGAAGTTGTTCTCTAGGGGGTGGGCATTTTAGTACTGAGCAATTTATACTCTGGCAGACACACTCCGTAAGCAGCATTTTACCTAACTCCAAATTCCCATTAAATTAAAATTAAACAGAAGCAAGTTCCCAATAAAAGCATTAGAAGTAGAATTGTTACCGAAAATACTCCATGATAAATTTGGAACAAAATAGGAACTCTAGAAATAACAGTTCTTATATTTCATATGTGCGTTTTTCTAAGAAAAGTATTGACAAAGATGTTTTGAATCAATGCACTTATGCTCTAGGAAAAGTGAATCTGTTGTAGAAAAGAGCCATACAGAAAATATATTTGAAAAAATTATACTTGAGACATTGAACTTTAAAATATGTCAATATGTGCCATATTTCTAAGGACACTGTGTACATTTATCATACAAAACCAGAACCATAATTTTTGTTTTTGTTTTTCAGAAGTCCTTTAATTTGGTTTGACAGAAAAACTGAGAGCAAAATGGTTAAAGATTTGTTAGTACCTTTCTACCAGAAAGTCAAATATGGTCCTCGTCAGCTCATAGCTCTTTGCAAAATCTAATATTGTTAAACAAAATACCTGTGGGTCAAAGGTGGCCTACACAAATGTCCAGAGGCTGCCCATTCAAACAAAGTGTATGATTGCAAGGAGTATGGCATTTGGGTCCTATTTTGGCTTAAAGGAGAACTCACTTGTGTCTTAAGTTTATTTGATGTAGCATAACTGTACTTGCCTGGTTGTTTGGCAAACCATTAAACCGGAGGGAATGTTTTGCTGTAGGAAAAAAACAAGAATGAAGCATAACAATGGCTCCAGGTGCAATCAACACCTGCGTGACTCCTGCAAATTCCATTTCATCTCAGATTTGATGCTAAAAGAGCTAAACTAGCTCGTCAATTTTAACAAGAGAGAAACCAGCGAGATACAACTGTACGTTGAAATGCTACTAATAACCTTTAATAGATTTCAGATAGCAACTGGTATAAATTAGAGACAGTGCTGCTGCAGAGGTAGGGACACCTGACTAAGTTATGGCAAACCAGGCACCGTGATGTGTTTCTAAAGCATATCCATCAAGCCTTCCCAATTCAAGCAGGTATCACTATTGATTATCACTTATTCTACCTTCAGTGCTAGAGAAGACAGCAAAATGCTCTAAAATACACCAAAAAAGGATCATAGACTTTCTCTTTCACCTTCTCTGACTGAAAATAAAATTTCTCTCAATGTGTTTGCATGGAGATATGTATAAAAAAGAGAGAATATTTCAGCCTTGGTTTATTTTTTTTGGAGAATAAGACAGATGAAACCGGATAATGTCTTTTTATATGTCTTAAAGTATAATAAAAAGAGTTTTAAAAAGCCAGAGGTATTAAACCATAGTTTCATATGTATGTATTCAGTGGCACAGGAATGATAACACGAATATGAGTCTTTAAACCCAATGCAGTACTGAAGGAAATTCTATATGGGATTAGAAAAGCAAAATTTAGATTTTTAGTTTATTTTGTTACAGTATGCTGTGATGATGCTATACTGACAAGGAGATGTCTGCTTTGTGAAGGTAAGCATTACCATTTATATGCTGTCTATATTAAAAATTCCTGTACTGTAGGATCTTATTGAAATTTTACTCATGTAAAATGGAAGCATTAAGATTTAAATAGCTGTTATCTGTTTATTGTTGTTCTTGAGAATAACGGAGAACATGGTTCTGCCCCATCTTACATGTCTAGGGCTATACCTGCTAGAAATACTAAAAATCCCCATGGTAACACAGAAACCATTTGCTTATAATTACATCACAGCTCATGGCTAATAACAAGGCCAAAAAGGCAACAGCTAAGGGAATATTTAGTGATAAGGTGAGAAAGTGAATGGATACTTTCATGTAACTTTGGTGTTAAGCAATGGAATGTCACAAATGGATAATGGTCTCTGCTTCTCTGCTGAGAAAGATATTGTCAGATTCTTGAGAATTCCTCATATTCTTCTCAGCCATATAGTTTTATATTCTCCTGCTGCACTTCAGGCCTTCACAAAGTACATGTGCTTAGGAGACCATATGAATGTGGTTTCATACTGAAGTACGTTATGGCGCTATTTGGCGGGACATGGCTGTCCTTGTGATTCAAGCCCACTCCAAGATGTGTGATACTGCCAAGCCTGAACTGACTGTGATCAGTCATGAATATTTATCATGTCAGTGATTTGGCTCCTTAATCAATGTTGCGTGCCTTGTAAGGTTGTTGCTGACCAGATGAGCTATGGCAGCGGTGATGGGGGGAGCACAAAAAGTAAACAAAGACCAAATTCTAGCCAAAGCGGGATTTTAGAGAAGTTAAAAACTGCCCATTCTTATTACCATTTTGGGAAACCTGGTAGACCTAAAATAACTTGAAAAAAAACACAAATATAAAGCAGAAACTACTGTAGAAGGCTATATGCTCAAAATTGCTATAGAAATGATGAATAAGAAATGGTTATTTCTAATAACATAAGAGTCATGTTGCTACTCTACCGCACTGATAAGTGGTAAATTTAACTGAAATCATAGGAAGTGCTTGCTTATTTTATAATGTATAATTTATTTGTGGAGCTCATTAATGTTAGATATCATGGAGGCCGAAAGTATAAATGGTTTCAGAAAGATTTTGTCCAGGTCTGCAAAGTTAAGTCCAGCTATTATTGCATATAGTGGTCCCCATCCAAGTTTGAGCTCAGAAAGTCTGTAAATCACTGACTGCTGAAACTTGGGAGCCAAACCTTGGACAGGATCCGTCTGCCTAGTGACTGGTTCCTGGTCTTTGATTATTCCCTTGTTCCTCAGTGTCATAGGCAAGAACTGTGGTTTGATTCATGTAGATTCATCTGCTTATAATTTTCACTTGCAACTATAAAGATGCTGATTTTGGACTTATTTAGGTCCAAGGATACACATGTGATGATTTCTTCAGCCACTGCACTCCAGTACTCACCATCTTTTCTATTTTTAGTGAGTTGTTGCTGCCCACGCTGTCTCACATGAAGGTGGAATGTGTACATTAGCTCCCTTAAACATAGGTGCTGAAGCTTATAAACTGCCATTGCGATGTTCCTGCCTGGGAAACTTGCCCTCCAATGCACACATTTGGTACTCATACATTATCTTTTGGCTTCCTATCCTCATGCCCATCTGTTAGGATGGCGCTGTGCCTGCTCACAAGACGGTGTGCCAGCTTCACTAGACAATGATGCCAATCAAATGAGAGTTGCTGCAAGTGCTTTCTTTTCTGAAAGTAGCCCCTCTTGAGAGAAAGCAATGCTATAATGGTGCCACTTATCTCTTTTTCCCCTTTACACCTGCTGACACTTATCTGCCAAGATAATATTGAAGAGGTAAAGGAGAGGGGATGAAATGTGGGATGACCTTGGGTTGTCAGAAAATATAGGCAGAACTGCAAGAGCAAATTCAGAAAGCCAATTGAAATGTAAGGCATGCTGACTATGTTGATCAGCATGCAAATCCAGAAGAAGACAGAAAGAAGAATTTGACTTGAAAAAAGCATTTGAGAATTAGGACATTGCTGACAACAAAAAAGCTCTGTGTGTGTGTGTGTGTGTGTATATACACACATATATACACACGAGCACACACACATATAGTTTATATATGTACCATTTTGGAAGAATAACCTATAGAGCTGAAAGGTCTGAGTGTAAGCAAACCTCTTTATTCTGTTGCCAATCAGTGAAATGAACCTGTTAGCTCAGAAGAAACTGAAAACTGCATCTAGGCAAAATCTGACATAAGTCAAACTGTTTGACAGTTTGTTATAAGATTCATATCCAGCTGGGACTGAAAAGAACTCGCTTTCTTCATTTTCATTTGTTATGTAAGCAAGAACATAAACTCAATATTCCATGTCTGAATGTCTCATGCCACTTTCCCCTGTTGCCTGCTTCCTTTAGAAAGGATGTTGACTTCAAGAGAAGGAGCTTAGGCAGAGAGCAGAGCATTTCTATGTAGTCTGCAAAGTCCTCTAAAGTGTTGACCTCTGGAAATTCATCTGATCAGGAAACAAAAATAGCTTTGAGGTAGGAATATTTTGTGCATTGTTGCTTTTTAAGTGTTATAGGATACAAGTGGGTATCATTTCAGGTAATTTTGAAACTATTTTCAAGATGATTTCAAGAATGTCATCTATTGGCTTTCTTCAGTGTTACCTTCCCCATTCTTGAAAGTAAGTTAGTGTTACTGTATTTTTAAATTGTGGAATCAAAAGCAAATTACTGAATATGCATGGCATATGGTAAGAAATGAAGAAGCAGTTTCTGAGGTGCACAAACCTTGCATTATTAATCCATGGAATTACTGAAGACAAAAATTAATCTTACACAGAAATAAAGAATGGGTCTCAGTTCCTACTTATGATGATCATCTTGATACTTGAGAGCCCCTTAATAGTCCATTAGGAACCCCTTTACAGTGATCTTTCTGCTAAGGCGGCCATCTCCTGTAATGACAGATGTGATTATGAAGAATGCAGCTTCATGGCTTTTGGATTAGTTAGCAGTTGATGTGGAGTGTAGGCATACAAATGTCAGAGAGAAAAGAAACTTGGCTTATGGCTTCAGAGAACAACTTGAGAAAGAAAGAAAAAAGTTATCTTGGAGAAGTAACTTCTCACCAGTGACATATAGTATGGTGTATAGATAAATATTTATTTCCCAAGTTTCAAAAATATAAGTAGTGTAAAAAAGAAAAGCTATTATCAGAAGCAGCAACTGCAAATATCACTCTCTGAACAGGAATCTAAGAAGGAGCTCTATATTTTCAAATGGATTTTATCATTGTTTCTTCTCTGGTAGATTTTGCATGTTCTGAAACAGAACATGGGAGGTATCTATATATGGAAAGAGAATCTTTGGACTCCCAAAAGTCAATACAGATACGAGAAAGGCTGAAGATCAAAAATTCACACAATATGAATTCTTTGTTGAATTGTTGTCTCATATGGGCAAGTCATTAGCTCTCTGGACAACATTTTGGATGCTAATTAGCTAATATTTTGAAATGTCAGAATCTGAGTACAAAAAGATTTTTAAAAAAGTAGTAGTCCATGAATTATATTTGCTATGCAAAGAAAAATGCAAAATTTTACATCCACAGTTGAAACTGATCTGGAAGAGTATCCAATATCTTAAAAATACATAGTCTATTTATGACTGAAGTGATTTTGCTAGAGGACTTGAGTCACAGGAAGTGCATAAAATATCTATTATGTAAACAGCCTGGAAGCCGACTTGTTAATTTCACTCTACTGAGAAGAATAAAAGTCAATGATTGACCCAGAAGAGCTCAAGTGAATCTTTACTTATGCTTTACATCCAAACAATTTACATCAAATATTTTCTGAAGAACAGTGATATTCAGAAAGTGTAATGTTGAGTGATTGTTGACATTGGGCTCTCTCCTTCAGGCTGCCCATACCTATATCTGCCCATTTTATGTTATGGCAGCTTCAGTCTTCTAAGATAGGCTTCAATCCTTTGCATACTGGCATTATTTGGGACATGAGATTAACACATGGTAAACAAGATTGACCAGAACTTGTACCCAGAGACTAATATGTAGAAGTGCAAATTATCATGGAGCTGTCTCCTTAATCCTTTCTGCATTCATTTTTATTAGATTTCTTACTGCTTCCTTCAATCGTGTTTGCAGATTATTAAACAGTAAGAGTTTGGGAAAATGCTTTTGAGTTGTCAGCCCTGACACTGCTCTATAGAAATAATGCATACAAATCAAACACCTCCTAATGTTCACTCCAGTGTTCTCTGACACAGTATCATGTGTAATTGTGTTGTTAGCTGCAAGATGCCAGGTGAGTTTGGAAGTGATTTTGTCTCCCTTTCTGTGGTCTGATGGCTTTTATAATTCTGTAGGAACACTGCTTTATTAGTTTGTGAGGATGGGGAAGCTCTCGGATTGACATTGAAAGCACTTTGATGTGTTAAACTTCGTATCGTCATTGCCTGTCGAGCATTTCAAACTTTCTAGAGTTTTTCAGCAACTAAGTACCTATAGCAACAGGGAAAAAAGAAAGTAATGAGAACAGCAGAACTCTATTTACAACAACAGAAGAAAAACAGGTTGGTCCTCAGTGCAGGGTACAGATATTGAGGTACATGGGATGCAGCATTGTTTCAAGCTTACAGGACATCTCCCATACTTACCCTGGAAGGAAGACTCTGTTTTTGTGTCCTGGCTTTTGCTTTATAATTATTTCTGTCATCCTTTCAGGACTAGATAGACACCCTGTCCCTGCTCATTTTCTCTGCCAGATATGCCAGAATTTCTCCTTCATCAGGTGGCCAAGTGCCATAATAGTGCAATATCTCAAAGCAGATAGCAAACAAAGCTCCTTCGGTTGGGAGCAAGAGGTTTTCTCTCCAGCTTCTGCTCAGCTTTTCTTTTTGGACATCTTTTTCTGAGCCCGATCAAGGAACGAGCTGTGGGTGATTTCTACGAACCTCCTTATACTGCTGTATAAGTAGTTAGTATCTAACTTGCAGCAAACTGTTGGGAATAATGCACTACTGCTTCAAAAGAAAATTAATGAAGTGCAGAAATGATTGCAAGTGAGTAACTAGACAGATATAGCATAATCCTGAGAGATGCGTAATTATTTTCAATGACACTTTTTAGTATCTCTTACATATTACATTTTTTAAAGTCTCTTAATATCAGTGATATAAAATTGATATTCTAAGCCACTTTGGAAAGTGGGACTGCAACTCCTATGTCAGTTTAGGAAACTTTTATGCCCTTTTCATTTTCTTATTAGTTTATTGTTTGTGGACATGTGGAGCAGTTCATGGGCAGCTATTGGAAATAGTTCAAGCTAGACTTCTACTAAGAGGCTGCATTAGTAAAGACTGGGCCAAGGTTAAGCTGGACTCACTGAACGGTCTGCCATGCCTAGAGGGAGGTAAGGTGATTTTTGTGTGCTAATCAACCTCAGCGAGGCATATTTGTTCACAATAGTACATATAGTGAGGTATATGGGGATCTTCAGCCATATGAAAGAAGCCATATAAAGAAGAAATAATAATGTCAAAAACATTAAATTATGAATTTTATAAAATGCAAATTTTAGGAAGGCAAAATGCATGACTTCCAAAATATAAGAATATGAAATAAGAGGATTTGGTGGCAGTACTGCTTTTCAGTGAAAAAAAAGCACATATTGTGCACCTTGTTTAAAGCATCTTATGTTTTCCATAGAGCTGGAGAAGGATGTAGAAAGAGCAGCCTAGATGGGTTCAGGGATTTGGGGAACACAACTGCAGAAAGAGAGATCAAAGAACCAAAAGCCCTGAAAGAAGAAGATATGAGATGACTCTAGCGTTGTATTCAAAATCCTAAAGCAATAGAAATTATAGATTTTACAAGACACTGTGCTTGTTCCAGGTGCAGATGGATGGACATGTGAACGGCTGCTGGAGAGAGGTCAGCTTGAAAGAGTTGGGGATGGAGTTGTATAGAATGAAATGGGGGAAAAAAAACACAAAAGAAACCAACAAAAGAGAGACTTGTTTGTAAATGCCAAATAAGTAAACAGAAGAGGAGTTGGAAATGGGACTAGAGGAGTTAATGCTGCTGGGCATGGTTGTAAAACTAGGGGCTAGCAGAAGCTGAGCAGAATTGCCGAAATATATTGACATAAGGAACATGAGATTTTTTTTGCAACTTGCTCTTTTAAATCACTGATATTGAGAGAGGAGGGTTTTATTTCACAAAATTTCTCTTGTCTTTGAGCAAAATTGTTCATAGTGCTTTAAAAGTGAACTGCAAGCTATAAGAGTTTTCTTGAGCAACCAAGATTTGAATATGCAAAATGACTAGGTCAGGCTGCCTTGAGGTTATAAAGAATACTAGATGAAGTAAAATTTGGTCTGCAATTAAATTTGCAGAAAATCAACTATCTGTTGTTTAGTTCTAAGCAGATGTTGAAAAGGTTTTTTCTTGGATGCCATCCTTACTGATAGGATGTCTTTTGATCTGAAGCCAAATAAAGAATCTGGATGTTAGTCTGGATTTGGAAATTTTCTTTAAATAAACATATTAGTTTAGTATGTAAATCTGCTTATCACCACTTAAAGAACCTTGCCAGTGTAAGAAACATCTGGAGCTCGACATCAGATAACTTATTAATTCACTTTTCAAGCATGCTTCATCCCGAGTGTTGTAGGATTTTGCCATCTCAATTGCTTAAGTCAGCTGTATCTAAAAGACATTTAGTTGTAAATTCTGCTGTTTGCATTTGGAGCCTTGCAACACCTGCGAGCGTAGCTCACTTGGACCCGCCTGCCCAGTTCATCACAGCTGCTCAGAAACAGGCCAAAGCAGGTTGTGGTGCAGGTAGATCCAGACAAAAATAGTAGTGGGTTGGAAACACAAGTGCTTCCTTTTGCAGTAGACAGATTCTGAAAATTAAACGTTGCCATTTTGGATTAGGAATTAATTACATGATCTAGCATTGATCTGCGCTGGTTGGCATGTAATGCCACGAAAGGATTATTTAACTTGCTCTTGGTGAAAACCTAAGTGCAGATACTAATACAGCTTTTTGTGTTAAGCCTTCTGTGGTTTTATGACCCCATTTTCCACTTAACGTTAGAAAAGGTTCTCAGTCTGGGTCAATGTTTAGATCTATAGCAAAGTATTTGTGTATGTTAGTACTTTCAACATTGATGGGTGCCGAATGCTATAGTGTACTTCTGTTAACATAATAGGTTTTACCAACCCATGCCATGTACCTTGCTGATTATTGAAATGGAAATGGTTAATGATGGAATATGTGCATATGAAAAGCCTAATAATTTAAGGGAACGTATTCTGCAATGAGAACATTTTTAGTCTTTATTGCTTTGAGAAAAAAAAAAAAAAAAAAGGAAAGGAGAAATGAGTATAAGTCTCTAAACAAAAGCCATGCTGAAATTATGGGTCAAAACCTGAGCACCACACATACAGGTAAGGCATTTGCATTACTAGATAATTATTTTAGAAATTCATATGTTGTGATTAGCTCTGTAGTTAAGATGACTATGAATAGAAAAGCTGCATAAATTTCTGTTTATATGAATTGCATGCACATGCAATGAGATCTACTTTAAGAATTTGGGAAGTTTATGACCATCAATTAATGGATTAAATTGTCTGGTCCATTCTGGCAGAGACCTGATAATGATGTAAAACGGGTTAAATTTGTGTACCTTAAATTAGAGATTGTTTTAGGCAAGTACTCTTACTGCATGATAAGCCTGCTTTTCCTTTACTCCAACCCAAGAGTTAGGCTCATACTAAGACTTGAGTTTAGTGAAGTCAGCCTATAATTACAGAAGGTAAGTGTTGATCTTTTGTCCTAAAACAGATTATATTACAAGTCGTGATAAATTGATACTTAAGGTGGCATCTGCCCATTAATTTAAAAGCAAGCTTACAGACGGAAAATATGATCAGTGCTACTGTTTTTGATAATTTGCTATGTCATGTCTTTAGAGAAAGAATTGCTTTGCTGTTTTTTGCCCTAGTCATTATGCTACGGAATACTGACTCAGATTTGTATTTCTTCCCTACTAAAACAAAATGAAAGCTAAACAGATATATTTACAAGAATTTGGAAATCTGAGACAAATAAAAGTGACAGGCTAGTTCATAAGGATGATGTTTTTAAATGTTTCTTTGCCATTTTGAATATGGGAAGTTATAGCAGGGGAGAGGTCACCAGTATAAAAAGGAAAAAGTGTCTTGCAATAAATACATGAGAGGAGTTTAGTATTAAATGAGCTAACAGAGGTCACGGGAATGAGCTTTTGATATTGTATAAAGATTGTTATATGTCTGCCTTTTAATAAGGGGAAGTTGCTCCACAAGGTATCTTCTGTGTGAGTTAAGCTGTTCCAAATCTTCCTTCAACCATTCTGATTCCTGATTCAAATCAATTAAGAATAAACTGTGTTAGCAAGTACTGCTGCTTTGTACTTATAAATACAGTTGTAGTCTCCCTCTAGAGAGCATCTATATTAGGAAATTTCCTCCTAGGAATAGAAGTAAAAGAACTGGAGGGCCAGAAACTACTTGCACAGTGTTGAAAAAATGCTTCCTACAGTAAACATAAAAATATATTAATTTGCATTTTATTTAGCAATTACATACCACATTATTCAAATGACATATATACCTACTTGTTTTATTTCTATATAATAGGTTAAACTTCTAGATAATTGATTATAATAACTTTCCACTGACCAAGATGAAAAAATATAATGTAGGGAGGAGCGTATTAAACAAATACATCTAAAACAAATACAATGTTTTTGTAAAGTTTACACTCACTTATTTTTCAAAGGAATCTTTGTCAAGGGGAAGATACCTATCCCATGTAATTGTGAAACCTTTTTTGCATGCATCACAGCATGGGAAAGGGCAGGGGAGTCAAAGTAATCTTCAGATTGCTTCCTTATGTACACATGAAATATGTTTTACAGGGGAACGTTCCAGCTGTTTTCTGTTTTGATTTCATTTAATTAGTGTTATTTCATCTGAATACACATGACACACTGGCTTAGGTTCAGATTGAGTGTCAATTATCATGAATTGATTAATTTCAGGTGAGAAATAGCAGTATGCACAATCTGAAAGCTGTGTTTGCGTAAAACTATATCCCAAAATAACCCTGGGCATAGGGTTGTTTTGGAAATCAACTTACTGAAACATATGCTATTAGGAAAATGCAATGGTGAACAATTTAAGAATACTTCTCCAACCTCTGAATGGTCAGTTATAAATAATAACAAATGCAGCTTTTAACTTTAAACATTTTGGCAGAAGTATTCAAACAATTTCCATAGAGCACTGCAAAGACAAATGCTCTTTCTAATGTCTTTGCGGGCTACAGATTGCTATTTGCTGAATGGAAATGAAAATGCATTCACTCACACAGAACACAGAATTTCATCACATTTATATATCTTGAATAAGCTGTTGAAAAGTAAGATATTTACTGAAATTCAGGGGGAAACTTCTTGAGTTCTTTTCATAATAAGTCCTCTTTCTGTCATGTCATTCTGCAAGTGTCAGGGCTGAAAACGGTCTGAAATTTTACCATGGATTTTTTTTCTATTTTCTTTAAGAATAATATTTTATTTGTTCAATAGTGTTAACTTATTTTTTGGCTGTGATTGCAGAATCTGAATCTGTAGAGGGGCAGGATGTGGTAGTAAATAACCGATGAATCATACTTCTCAAACCAAAATCAGTGTATAAAAGATCAAGGTTTATTATCCCTCCCTCACTATCAAAGACAAATGTACTGGCAGATGTAACGTTAGCAAACTCACTGTTCACTTTACTACAGCAGATGAATGACTGTCATTGATAGACTGGTCAGACAGACTAGAACAGAATGACATCTATCTTTTACAGATCAAGGATTCACCTGCT
>JAUBOD010000677.1:553193-563389 GCA_032353885.1 Nothura maculosa | reverse complement strand
GACTGTCATTGATAGACTGGTCAGACAGACTAGAACAGAATGACATCTATCTTTTACAGATCAAGGATTCACCTGCTCGCTTTCCAGGAAAAAATGAATGATAGGATGGACTTTTATCGGAAGTGACATTCCTTCATTGTCAACAGCAAGCAAATGAGTGGTGGAGTGACTAAAGGTAAACTCAAATATTCATATTTCATGTTTTAGAGATAAAAGGCATAGAATTCCTCTGAGCCCCTAGTATGCTTTTAAGAATAAGATTGAATGGGGTCTGGTGTGGAGTGCAAAACAATGAGGAAAATAATTTGTCAGAATTTACTGTATGAAAAATAATCATTTATCTGTGTAGTATTTTTCAGGATGTGTTCTATGGATTCAGGTGTATGACTGCAAGATATTGTATCATCTTTCTATTGTCTTTTCCCTTTCTCACTATATTAGTATCAGGTATTCTTCTCTAGGATGTATGTAGTGACTTTTCATACTTACAACACTTTCATTCATTTGAGGGATGTCTCAGTTGAGTTAAAATGTTCTTGAAAACAGAAGATCTCTGTTCATTTTCTTGCATTACAGAGGAACCAATCCATGTTGCTAGAAAATATCATTTTCTATTTCTGTCTTTATCTTATTTTCTTAAGATTAAATTATATTTTTAGTGCAGAGGCAATGTGAAGTATTAATATAAAGGTGGGTTTTGTAGACTCCACTTGGCTTCCTAGTAAGCAATTACTCAACATTTTCTAAATAAAAACTGCCTAGCTAATATAATGTCCTCCTGAAAAAATCTAGAAAGATGGGGATTCCTAAAAAATAAATCTGAGAGCAATGGCCCTGCCTTGGCTTGATTACAGAAATAGAACCAAAAAATATATATATCTCTGACTTCCTGCTGTGCAGTCTAACTCAAAATATCTCTCTATTCACACTAGTGCCTTTGTTTTAAAACACTAAATGTAAATGAGGGTTGCAGAATTGAATTCAATGATAGCTCCAATAGTGACTATATTTATAGTAGGAGGAGGCAATAATTTAAAAATGTGAAACAAGTAGAAGATAAGGCTGGGGTGTCTTATAAATCTAATTTTAGCAAAAGATTTCCAAATCAAATAAGGATTTGCAGGAAAAAACACGCTTTGAAGTTCAAATAATCTTTGTTTAAAATTAAGGGAAGAGGTTTTGTATGCTGTCACACTGTCAGAATTACAGAATGCCATGTATAATGAAGAATTCCAGTACAGAAATAAACTTTCTGGATGAGGATTGAATAAGCAATAAGCTTGTTTATTGTTTTATTTGTAAATTATTGAGTTTGCAATAACTCCAAGTACTACAACTCTCTATTGCAGTTTTCTGGTATAGCTCTTTCTTTTTAGTATGGTCATTTAAATACACATTTAAATATACATTACCATGTCTGTGATAAAATGGAGTTGAGTGATGACAAAAACAGAAACACCTGAAATGATACCTGCAAACTAAGTGTCAGATAGCAATCAGCTGCTCACTCATGTCAATTATGCTTAGGTAGTTAAAGTAGTGGGTATGATGTAATTTGCAGAGGATCAGGCTGGTAAAGAGAGTGAGTGCTGCTTTCCTGAGGTTGTTAGGGAGATTTCCCTGCAGATGTCTGTCCCAGGAATATCAGGCATTCAGGAGAAGCTGTCAAGTCCCTGAGGAACCACCCACTTTAGGTGAGAGAGGGAGAAGAGGGCACATGCCCTGGGGCAGTGCCTCCTATTGGAAGGATGCATGTAAGCCATACTGGGAGGAAAGGAGTACCATGGAACAGGAGGAGACGTGAGCTGTGGGGTGCTGGGAGGTTCTCCTCATCAGTGTAGGCTTCCTGGCTGAGCTCAATGTCCCCACTGCTCTGACTAGACAAAACTGACTCCGGTTTGCAGCTCCGTCCCTTCCCTTTGCCCAAGTTCTCTTCTTTTGGTCATTTCCATTTCACCCATTTTTCTTCCCTACGTTTCCTAGTGCAATTAATTTAGTGATTTCATGCTCTTTTCTGGATCATCTCAGCTTTCTGTTATTTCCCCTGCCTCTGTTTGACTGGTGTTTATCTCGCACAACAATTTAGTTTTATGCTCCCCCTCCTTAGTCAATCTGTATTATCATTTATTAATAGACTGTAGAGCTCTTCACCAAGAAGCTCAATATATCTTAAAGATGTTCAATAATAAAGCCACACAATGAGCCTATAAGAGGTGCAATTATATTATCTATTTACCAGATGGCTAACTAGGAACAAACAGAAGTTAGGTAAATTGCCGCGGGTTAAAAGTTGGGGAAAGGCAGCACTGGGAATAGAATCCAGAGTTAGAGGAATTCCTTTGCCAAAAACTTGCAGTACTACATAGTATATACACCAGCTGTTGAGGAATCACTGCTCTGCCCCCAGATTGTCCTGTTCTGTCTTCAAGTTTAAGATCCATTATTTAGTAAGCTTTTGAACTCTGTCCTTGCCCTTTTCTTTCCTAAGGGGACAATAGAAAAATAAGAACTTCTAAACCTGAAATAAAAACCTGTCGGTGTCTTCAGGTCTCTCTGTTTTGTAGATTAATAAGGTCCTTGCCTAGCTGGATTTTGGATTGTATTGCATTAACAGCGAATACTGGCTCAAAAAAAGAAGGTTGTGGTCTGTCCGTCTCTCCTGTGAGACAGTCTGTCTTGTGAGCTATGAAAAAGCCAGACTAGGTTTGTTTTCTGCACTACTACGTGGACTACATACTGTTACCATTAAGCAGATGAATAATACTTGATAAAGAGTGATTTTAAGGATTTTTTTTGTGTTGCATATTTTGCTAGCCTGGCAATTTTTACGAGCCTTTCTTGTAAGACTGGGTCTCCATACTCTCCATGTTCATCCTATTAGCACATCTATGGACAGTACTACTGACATATTCTTTTTACCATTTTCATGGGATGTTTAAAGACCACCACAGCCCTTTGTGGGGACAGTGTTACATCGCAGACTCACAGTTATTTCATGATCAATTTACGTAATATGATCTTTCAACCTGCTTCTATAGTAGATGTTCTTAATGCTGATGCTAGGAACTAACCTACAAAGCAGAGTGCATATAGACACAGCACTGATGTAGCCTCTACGAACTGCTGGTAGAGGGTGATTTGTTGTGTAGGGTTTACAGTCACATCACTAGACATCATGTTCATGTTGTCCTCTACTGAACTGCGCCTCAGAGAGGGCTGAGGTAAGAAGTGTTTCCACTATACAGTTGCCACCATGAAGTAATACTCTTGGGTTATTTTGTCTATTGATTTCTATTAGCTGCCCTGAAACCTCTTTGGGAGCTCAGTGGGCCTGCAGAAGTTGGTTACTTTGCGGTTTTGGTGTGAGAAAGACTGAAATATATGCTGAAAATATGCCAAAATATAGTTTTCCATTCTATTTTCTGGAGAGGAAAAAAAAGGCACAAACACTTGAAATTCAGCTCATTACTGAGGAAAATAAATTCTTGTCTGTCAAGCAAATAGCCTTTAGGACTTGTTAGACTTCCACATCAATTATTTTTTGGGGGAAAAAAAAAACACACCTGTGTACATTAATTATCTTTTTAATGGAAGACATTCAGATATGGGGTCAGATATGTCCCTTGCATTAACTGTATGACAAATATTCCGTTGTCAGAGCAATAACTCCAAATTTACACTGGTAGTTGCTAAAATGAATTAGGTGGATAGTGCCTTACAGCACACAACAGGAAAAGCATCATAATAGGAGACAGCTTTAAGCTTTGAGTATATATTTCACACATTATTACATGATTAATATCCCTTTAAATATTGTTTGACTTAAATTGTGTACAGTTTTGCCTCTTGTCTTTGCCTTGTGTTTGTTGACTTTTTTTCTCCTTACTACTGTCAAAAACATTTTGATGCTATAAATAAGAGCATGGATTAAGTACATTCTTTGTGACAAGCAATGTGCAGTGTATTCATTTCTTTCCTTCTGAGAAGATGCATTATCCTTTCTATTATTTTGAATCTGCACTTTTCCATTATTCTGCAGATCAGTAGAAGTAAATCTGAGACCCAGTATGTGAAAAAGATGATATGTGTCGGTGCATCTACATATATTTTGGTATGTGTACGCATACACACATACATATAAATTCTTTCTGCTTGTGACAGATATGTTCCTGCACTCAAAAATATCTGCAGTTGCACAAAGTACAATCCCAAGCTTTTGAATATGACTTGAGTGAAGCCATGCCTGCTTGAGTTATACATCTTGGTGAAATTTTGTTTTATTAAACCTATTGCACAGGGATATCAAGACTTTTTGAAACTGACCTTTTCATTGTACATTGGGTGTGCAGAGCAGTAAGGATTTAAATAAAACCCAGATGAAGAGAAGCAACAGCAAGGACAGTTAGATGTACATTTTAGTTGCAAATAACAGACACGGGCCTTAGTATAAAGAATATGTAGGACTTAGTAGGAACTTGGAAATCTTGACCAGATACCGTGCTAGGACACTGATTTGCAGGCATAAAGAAGAGAGAGGAAGACTCCTAAGCATCCTATAGCCCAATGACTGTGATGTCTAGCCTCATCACAGGCAATTTTATTTTGCTTCATCACTGAGCACTCTATGCCTCTGTTCCCTGCACGGTCATCCCTCTATTTCATGTACCAGGAAGCTGGACAAAGTGCTGTTGAACTGGCAGCAGAGCTTAGACTTCTATTAAGTCAGATAGAAATCATCTTACCCAATAATCTGGAAAGAGAATGTGAAGTTGTGATTTTGACAAAATGATCATGTGCAATTACCTGGCATTTATTCTTTTACATTTCCCTTGATTTTAGTGTGCAGTTGTGAGCTTGCAGCACGGGTGTCAAACTCCCCTCTAGTGGTTGCTCCACACGGAAGTTAAACATTAATTCATCTCAATGTGAAGTTTTTTTGCTCTGGATTGAAAAAAATGACAATTAGGGTGAGATTGCCATGCTTGCACAGAGGAATTTGTTTTGTTTTTCTCATTGTTTTTTGCTTTCCTCCTTGTTTTAATGATAGTGTTAACTTCCCATGTTGGAGCGCTGTAATTAAAGCAGGGATCATTGCAGAAGCAACACAAACAAACAAGCAAGCAAGCAAACAGTTGGGTTTTGGCACCGTGCTCCTCAAATGCAAACGTGCCACCTATTGGCAGCGGCGCTGCACTTTCGGGGCCGCGCGGGGCAGGCGCGCAAATTGAGCAGCAAGTGCGAAACGAAGAACAGAGTGCAAAGAATGTGCAAAGAATAGGCTGATTCATTAGGTGTCATTAAGATTAAAGAGCTGCGTTTCTCGCTAACAGAGTGCTCAGCAGCAGATTGTGAGACCAGAAATACACTCCGCAAGGCAAAGTGTTTTTTTGCGACGTGTGATATGAAGGATATGGTGAACTTGTGTGTTTCCTAGCCATCTGAGCTGCAAATTTGCACCTCTCCCATCATCTCGGAGAATCTGTTAATAACTTTTCAGAAGCTCTTCTGCCAGAATTTTGCAAGGTAGCAAGGGTCCGGAATGTAAGCTATATCAGGAGAAAGGCTAGGGACATCTGACTTTGCAAACTCCATTGTGAAGGTTTTGTTTCCCTGTTCTCAAAAGGACCCTTCACCCAGACTTCATGCATATGTAGGACTATTTCTGTGAGTTATGTTTTACAGAGATACCTCTCATTTTCTCTGTGCACTGATAACTGCATTTGTACATGTACAATTGGAAGCTTTTTCTTAAAAATGTACTTCTAATGTAGTTTTGTCACAGTGTATGTATCTCTTGCCAATGTTGTCTGTTCACCACAGTATCATTATTCTAATTTTTCTTGTACGATATCACCTCACTTTCATTTTATTTAGCAATTCTAATGGTAATGCTATTTAATTTCCTAGCGTAATAAGGAGAAAGCTTTGCTTTGTAACAATATTTGAAACATGTCTTCACACATAATCCTGCTGCTTCCTCACAATTTACGGCAAAAGCCTTGGAGTTTTTTTTTGTTTTGTTTTGTTTTTGCATGGCTTAGCTTAGTGAAAGGATAGAATGATCTCCGACTGGCTGCAATAAGCTAAGCACTGGTGTGTGACATTAAATGTACACACCAGAATATAAGACGTCAATGAAAACAAAACCAGCAGCTCTGGAGAGATAAGGTCATAACGACAGCTAGCGTGCGGTAAGATGAACTGGAATATACTATGGTATCATATTTGACCAGTTTTCTAAAATATATTTTTTCTTTAAGCTTGAGTTTTGTCAGAAGAGCAGAACACGTCTGCTTTACTTAGGTAAAACACGCAGTGAAGGGCCAAAAAAAGCACATTTCAAAGGTTGGGGCTGGTGGTTATACCCATAAAGACTGTAAGGCAATAGCTGTGTCAGGTCTTTGTAGAAATAATGGACTTTCATCTTATGTCTTAATGCAAGAGCATCTTTTGCAGCAGCTGCTCTGGGAGTACAACAGTGCTCGACGAGAGCCTTACCTTGCACCACCAAGTGCGAAAAGACACGGTGGGAGAGAACAGGCTTCCCAGAGACGTGGTGGAAAGGGTTCAAAAATATATCATAAGGGAGAGGGGGAAAATCAGGCACGTTAATAAAATCTATATAAATAGCAACAGTGAAGTCATGTAGTGATCTTTAGCAAAAGGAGCCCCACTAAAGCAGGCCATGAGCAGTGAGAGCCTGCTATTTCTTATGGGATGCAGTGATAAAGAAATTACATACTTATTTGAGAGGAACATAAATAAAGATTAATAGGTTAATGAGTTATTTTCCTTTCATTACTATACTATTGTACTTTATTATAATTGCTTTGCACTCATTTAATTAAATTTGAACTAGGGCCAACACAAGATAATTTGTTTTCCCTGTACTAAACAATGAGTATGCAGATTGGAAGTACTGAAGCAGTAATCAGCCCTCTGTTTGCAACACTTTTCTACTCTGAGCAGACATTATAATTGATAATTTGATTGTTGCAGTACTCCGTGCAATATATTTTAAAGCAACATTAACATAATGGAAATTATGTTGTGTGCCTAATCTGAGCTTTTCACTGTGTAAGTATACGAATCTCATTCTGTAATGAATTAGGGCACTATCCACTAAACATTTGTACAACCTTTGCATGCCTCATTTTAGAACAGAGCTATCAGCTTCAAGTCTCCCTTCAGTGTCTTCCCTTGAAGTTATATTGCTTAAATTGTCAAAGTCCCAAGCTCAGACAGTGAGGCACTTCAGTAAGATCTGATTTCTTCTGACGCATAATTTGCATTAAAATTAAATACAGATTTTGTAGAGCTGCTACGTAATTCTTTCCTTGTTTTAAAGGAAGGTGTGTTTTTGGTCCATTAGAATTGATCTTTT
Source organism: Nothura maculosa (assembly GCA_032353885.1). Taxonomy (NCBI): domain Eukaryota; kingdom Metazoa; phylum Chordata; class Aves; order Tinamiformes; family Tinamidae; genus Nothura; species Nothura maculosa. The sequence goes on along the minus strand of JAUBOD010000677.1, from coordinate 556,005 downwards.
CATTATCTCTTCACAGCATTTGAGAAACCTGATAGCAATTGTTCTATCAAATGAAAAAAATGACGACTTTGGACATGAAGGTATGACTTTTTGATGGCTGAAGTGCAACCAAAGATACCTCAGTCTCCCTTTTCTGTGTGTGGTTGCTTTATGAAACAGTAATATCACTAGTGTGTGTTCTACTGATGTGAATGGAAAGAAAGGTCAGGTTTTGGGTTTGTCTTCTCCGTGTGCCGAGCTGATGCCCCACACACCAGTGTGGTCCCAGCAGTTCATTGCATGTCCCCACCATGGGACCTCCTGAGGAACTGTCTGGAGAGGCCGTGTTTGACTGGAGCAGCTGTCAAGCTGACCTCCCCTTTCCGGTTTAGGCCCTGAAAAAGAAGTGGAAAAACAAAGCGAAGCATGATGGCTTAGAAAGCTCTGCCAACATGGATCTTTATTTGTTTTCTGACAAAATAAGGGTGATTTTGCTTGCATAAACATTTGAGTCACCTCACTTAATATTTGTCTATTTACTTTTTTTGCTTGAAGTGTCTCTATACTGAAAAGGTAGAGTGTGGGTTGCAAAATGTGTTCAAGTTGTTTGAGAAAAGCTTTGTAGAGGCAAGTGCTCTGCTTCCTACTTTTCTGGACTGATCCCGTAGACATTCCTGGAATCTTCCCCATGCTGGGAGCCCCAATGGAGATGGTGGCAAGACTGGTGTGGAGGAGAAGGCCACCCTGCCATGGAAGTGTCTGCGTTGTCTGGAGCGGGTGCAAGGAAGTCTCTGCAGCCCTGGGCCTTGATTGTCCTTGTCCTTGGCGATGGGCAGTTTTGCAAGTGCTGGAGCATCTCCATGGCATTTGGGTTTCATATCGATCCTGTTTGTGTGGTGAGGAGTTGGGGTCCATGAGGATAAGGCACCATTCCCATCCCATCCCTGTGAGTGATAGGATTTCCTCACCACCTTCAGTTTTGCTGTAGCAGGTTACAGCTTCAGAAAACCTAATTTATCTGTCCCGAGGAGCCAGCGGATCATAACTGCTCTCTCTTTTAACACAAAGCCAGTGCTCTCGGCCCGCCAGGCAAACCCAGGGAGGTTTCTGTTTTCCATTTATCGTAGTTTCAATTGATTGGTCAGTGGTGTGTATCCTTTCTCGGGTTCCTTTATTCCCTTTCTTTCAGACTTGGAATATCATTGTCTGAAATCCTGAGGGTAGTATTATAGATTTCTTTTTCTTTCACACAGAGACCTTTAAGCACATGACCTGCCACTCCATCTAGCTTTAATTCAGTCTGGGAGCACAGCCTAAACCACACATCAAATGCTGTAATATCTCTTCTTTATGTAATTTAAAAGGATGGGCTAAAAAGGGAGTAATCTTTGTCTTGGATCTGCATACCAGGTATAGCAGAATGTCTGAACGTGAGGTGCTCTAGCCAAAGTAGGTTGATAATTAAATCAAAAAAAAATTGAAGAAAGAAAAACCTTAAAAAGAGAGAGTACCATGGAATGATATGGACGAAAAGTGAAACTGGAGGGAGTTTAAAGCTCAAGTTTTGTGGGTGATTATGTCTAACTTTGAGTATACTGTTTATTTGGGATGAGAGCAGTAGAGACGGTAGAAGTGCACATATCAAACATCTGTAAGATAAAGCTGATGGGCAGGATTGAAAGATTACATGAAAAAGTGAACAGTATAAGGAGAAGCACAAAATAAAAGGTTTTGTGCAAAGGGCTAAGATAAGAGATTTTCTAAATACGGAAGCAGCACGAGGTCACTGGGGAAAACAGTAGCTTCACATAGCAAAGGTAACAGGCAAGAAATGCATTTTTCAAATGTTAAACATTTTGACTCAGTTTTCTCAGGTCAGGTAGGGAAAAGTAAAAGACATAGGGGAACACAGGAAAAGAATAAAGAGTTAATACTGCATCTGAATACTTATAAAATCTAGGGCTTCATAAAATCATCCCAGGTTCCTAGGAGGAGTTCAAACAGGCATGAGGATGTTGAGCACGTTATCCAACGAGACAGGACGCAGCTGAGGTAGTGCTGAATGGTACAATACCAAGTGTTGAATGGTATAGTACCAAGACACCAGTCTCCAATTTTTAAATATAGCTGTTTAAAAAAAAACAAAAAGGCCATACGGAGAAGGTTCAAAACTGGTGCTAGTATGGTACAAGGGCAGACAGAATTTGGTTATTTATTAGAGAAAGCAGGTCCATAGAAAAGAGGAAATAAAGAGGACATTTCATTGGGCTAGAGATAATTATGGAGGGAATAGGAGGACAGATGCTCCGTGGCCAACTGAACTCTCTGAGATGCAAGGGTATAGGGGCAAGAATTAAGAAAAACGTCTAGGAAAAATATTTAGTTGGAGTTTCTCACAGAAATTGGAAGAAATTGTGTGTATAAAATAGTGCACAAATGGCAATAATTGAAATGATACTTAGAAATTTAAACTATCTGCAGTATAAAAGAATCCTGACAATTAACATTTGCTTTTTTTTTGCATTGAGCTGTTATCTTTATAAATAATTATGTGTCTGTTTTAATAGCAAATAAAGAAGGGAGGAAAAAAATGGAAAAGAAATTTTAGCACTGAGGTGGGCACAGCTCCGAATGGTGGATATTTTCTTGCAGTGATCCCCTAGCAGCACTGATGTTTGTTGTGTATTAAGGGAGTAAAAATGACTCACTAAATACATTTGTGTGTCTATCACCTTGTCCTGATGGAAGCCATGGATGGTGGAAGGGATTGTGCAATTAGATTATTTGTCTTGGTTTTTTTTTTTTTTTTTTTTTTTTTTTTTAATTTGGGCAC
>JAUBOD010000677.1:524661-535219 GCA_032353885.1 Nothura maculosa | reverse complement strand
CCATTTAAAAGAAATTTTCAAGTAAAAAGGAGAGAACAGTTTCCATGGAGGAAAATCAATTCCAGTCAGTCCCAGACTTGCACTGATACTTTGCAGCTACATTGAGTGACAGGCAATGCACTACGCACATCTGGCGCAGGCTTTTGATGGCAAGACATGGCTCCTGCATGTGCTATTTCTTTTTATTTGTCACAAAAAGTACAGGTTTTTCATTTCTTTCTTTGCATGGAACTGTTGTTGCTCACCTCGCACATCTCTGGTGGGATGCTGGCATTGAAAGCTGTGCTCTCCTAGGAAGTGCCATGTGCCAGATGGAAGACAGAGTGAGGAGACCAAGAAGGTTCATGTCCAGGGAGCACTGCTGCACCCTTACGTTTTGGGGGGAATCAGCAGTTTCCAGCCTGGCCGAGATGTTCATCTTCCTGCAGAGGGTTCTGCCTGTGGTAGCCAAGTGAAGGAGCCCACACCAGCAACCTGTGGGGAACCCTGGCGTCTCTGAATGTAGGGACGAGAAGCAAGATTTTGGACAGTGAAGCTCGGTGTGAGTGCTAGAGAAAGGCCAGTGACTTGACTGATCCAGACTGCCGTGTTTTCTCCATGAAGATAATTTATGGTTATCTTAAAAATGCAATCAAACAAACTAAAGAGCTGAACTTTGCATGTTCCGCATTCAACTGTTGCTGACTCATTGCTGCCTTCCAAAATCTTCTGTGGAGTCACGAGAAATGTGTGCATACAGCAAAATATATCCTTTGAAGAAAAGCAGTATTTGTGCTTTGGAGCTGAGCTTCAAAACATTGCTGGAAAAAAATCATGAGGAAGGATGTGTTTGGAAACTGCGACGTTCTGGACGCTGTAACAGCTGCTGCCAGAAAGGGACCTGCGTTCAAGTGGTGACATCTTCTTCTGACGTCATGAAAATGGAAAACAACTCTATTGGATATCTCGTTATTTCTTTCCATCCATGCACATAGTGTGTTGTCCAGTCTGGGTAAGAAGTATTTGCCAGCACCACTGTAGACCCTGTAGCTCAGCTGGAGCAGCTGAGTGCTTTTCCTTGCATGCTGGAGCACATTCACCACCTTTTGTCCCTCTCAAGTTTGACTCGTCTTTACTACATACATTGACTTGTGTGGCAAAGGCTGGGAACACTCATATTGCCCAACAGAGTCAGTTGTTTCCACTGCTGTAGAAAATAGCCTCTGCATATCTTGAATTTAATGGAAAACATTGACAATACCAGATGTTTTTTAAAGATGTCCTAAAAGTAGAATTACAGCAGAGTAAATTAAGAATTAGAGTTAAGTTATGGATTACCGGTTATATTACAGGTACGTTGGAACATTCTTTGAATCTTTCCTTAAAAAGACCTATTACTGTTAATCCTGTTTTAGTAGTAAATTGATGCACTTTATACAATTCTTTATAGGTTGTTGTCTTATAGAGTATATGTGTTTGCAGCCACAGTGGTGAAGATATTTCTGGCTAGAGTTGCAAGGATTTTTCAATTTTAGTTTGACCTGTACTAAATTTGTGCGTTAATTCAGAAGTTAGCTCTAAAAAGAGATCTTGCAGCAATTTTCCATAAGCAAATCAGAAGTTTTTGAGAATACAGCACTGCCAGGAAGTATGCTTTATGCTCTGTCTGGTAATGCTTGTTTGTATCTGTTGTTAGTTCATTTAACAAAAACAAGATTGTTTCTTACCATTCCTTCTAGGGAAATTTCTCCTGTTTTCTGTGATTAGTGTTATCTTTTTCTAATTCTCTGATAAAATCTTTCGCTACACTTCCTTTTCCTGGCCTTGTGATGTATTGTCAGGAGCCAAGTGCATGATAGATAGAAAATGAAGGAGATACATTTGCTCATTTAAGAGAGAAAATATTTTGTTACTTCCTGACATGGTTTTCTGCATGAAATAGAAACTTCTTCCAATTCGTTTTTGTAATTTCGTAGGCTAAGTAAAGGTAAAAACAACTACCTAGGACTAGTGTGTAGTAAGCAGTATATAAAGAAATCTTAAACTAGTGTTGGAGGAGGATTTGCTTTTGTTACTTGGAAAAGAGCTGGCCCAAATGAGTGGCATGGGTAATATAAAGCAGGTCAGATCTGGTGGATCACAGTCCTTTGTGATGGACTCTCCATTTGTAGCTTTGAATCTTTGAATCTATCATTCATTTTTTTCTGAGTTTCAGACTCAAATTTGAAAGTTCATAAAAAATTAAGAAGTAACACATATCTGTTAGCATTGAGTTCTCTAAGGATTGGGTGGCTGGTCTGTGGATACGAGTGTTCGTGTTTTCAGAGATGTCCATTATTTGCATTTCCAGACTGATTTCCTGTTAATTTGCAAATTCAGGAATATATTTCGAGAAGGTAAGGCAGTTTTGAGTGTAAAAATCTTACTGTTGAATTTTATTGTTATTACTTGATATGCATTTGAACTGGTTAATAGTTTAATTAAAAATCCTACTTGGTAAAATAGCATTCTGACTTCTTTCTAAATTTGTGGTTCATTTGTTGAAGTTTGACATCGTAGAAAGGTGGCTTCAAGTGATGTAAAAATTTGAATGGGTTGAGAACACAGAGAACTTGTTTCCCCTTAGGGGGAATTTTTCTAAAACTCTGTTGGCAAAGAATTCTTTTCCATGGGAGATCCCATCAGTGAGGCTTGATGGATGTCACAGTGTGGAAATGGTGTAAAATTGCTTCTGTCCTCACCTCCAGCCTGGAGTAAGTGTCACTGGTATCTGCTGACCCTTTATTTGGGTGAGTGTTTGGACCTTGCATCTGGAAGTAGCTTGTAAAGTTTCTTCTTCCTTTTTCAGGAATAAAATGGTGTGATATATATATATATATATATATAAAATATCTTTTATTCTCCCTGGTACCCTTCATCTAGGGGAAGATAGTTCAGCACAGATAGTTCAACCCTGTGACTTTTGGCTCATAGGTGAGGAAATCACAGTAAATTAGCACCAATTTGGACATGTGAAGTGGTTTTCCTAGAAAATAAGACTGTTGTGCACAAGTAAATGGAAGAATGACTCTTGAAGGATGCTTTTAAGTTAGAGGTACTAATGAGTCCTTTCCTCATTTTCTTCCTTTCTTGTCTATTCTGATACTTCTTTCTGGGTGTGTAGAAGCAAAAGTGTCCATTGGTGAGAGGAATTAGGAAATACAGTGAAATTTAAAACCCCGTGTTTAATAATTTGATACTTGTTAATTCCAGCTTAAGTCATTGTGATAACTAGAACCCATTGTACATGGTAAGGTACTTGGAATTCTGTATGTAAGACACTGGAAAACTGGAAATGGATTTCTCTTTTTCCCAAGGATGAATGTAAGATGTCACATTTGCATTCTTCCCCAAGAAACAAAACCCAGAAAGCTGTTGGGTGCGACCCATTGCTAGGAGGCTTGAGGCTCATGGCTGCACTGACGCGGATGCCTGAGCAGAGTGCTCTGTCTGGGAGAGGAGCAACACTAACATAGGGGAGAACTTGTTGTGGTTGAAAACCAGGTTTTTGTTGTTGTTGAGATCTAGTCAAGATGTTAATGCCAGAGTTGAGTGAACAGAGAGCATCACCACTTTTATGTCTTATTAAGTTTCAAAGCCTCTTCTTTACTAAAAAGTGTTTTATAATCACTTACAGTTATTAATGAGGAATAATTAGCCTTTGCAGCTTTACCAAAATTAATCACAGAAGGCCTAGAGAGTAGGAACCTGGATTTCTTACATCTGGCGAAAACATGGTACTACCTTGCTGGAAATGACTTTCCCTGGGTTCTTTTGTCTTAGTTAATAGAAACCCTCCTTGAGAAAGAATACTCATCAAAGAATGCTTTATGAAACAGAAAAACAGTACCCATAAACCCCGTTGGATTCCAAAAGTTATTACATTTTACATCATACACAGTTTATTTTTCCAGATGCCACAGTTCAAAATAATGTATTTTTAATACTACTTGCAGAATTCTGGAGATTCATAATAGCACATGACATGTTAATATCCTCTGTGACATCCTACTGGTCATATCCAACTGTGATAAACAGTTGTAGATGCTATAAAAATGACATCTATAGTAAAAATAAAGATAATGCAAAAGGATACAAACAACCCCTTAGATTTGTGAAGACCGATACAAATCTTGCATGTTAATTTGAAGGAAAAAAAAAGTGCTAATGCAAAGTTTATGCCTTAAGTTAATAGTCCTTCATTCCTTCAGGAAAAAAAAATCAAGCAGCTATGTTTTAAATGAATTTAATGAACTGCATAGACTGACATTTTCACTATAAAAGTCACACTTCATTTAATGTAGTAGTTAAATATTGATGCTATATTAAAATACAGGCTGAATAAAAATGGCAATATGGTTTTCAAAATAGAAATTTGAGTTGTTTTTTTTCCTTGTTGCATTGAAAATTTCATGAACTGAGAAAAGGGTAATACAACAGAGTGTCTCTGTAATAAGCACAAAACAGTTTGTTGAAATACCATTAAAGCTGAAAGGCGTAAGCCCATAAAAGCAAGGAAACGAAGTCACTGTACTCCTAACTCAGCCACTCTGTGCTTAAAAACTGCATCTCACTAAATGAACAGATCCAGCGTTGCCATTGCTGGATGTGCTGTATTTCCCAAAGTTCTGGAAAACAAAGCCAGATTGTAACTCTGTGCTACAGGTGGCACATAAAAGACCCAGCCATGTGTGCACCCAGGGTGACTGCTTAGATTATAGTATTGTTTGATGTTAATTCAAAGTAACTGTGTTTTAAATGCTTTGATTTGGATGGCAATACTCTGGCAATGCTATGTTGGCAGTGCTGCGGTTTCCATATAGCCTCATTGGTAAAATTTTGTGTTTTCAGCTTCTTTGTATATCTGTGCTTTTGCCAAAACAATGTAATATTGACCAGAGATAAAGAAATCTTGGTGGTGAGTGTGGCTGAGGTTTTTTTCTGGCTCCAACACCTATAAGAAAACCAAACAGGAACCTTATCATGGATGTGAGCGGCAGCAGGGATGAAGTGCAACTGGCATTGGGTGCACCGAGTGGGTGGAATTGTGCTGGATTCTGCTTTGCAGAGCTGGGCACGCTCTATCATCAGGTTTCCACCCTGAATAAAACACTGCGGATGATATCTCTGGCCGATTGTAGTTAATGGCAAAACTCCCATTAATTTCTGCAACCATTATTTCATCCTCAGTGGCTGACTCGTAACACAATGGTAAATTGATTTAGGACATTCCTGCCTGCCCCTCCTTGGGAAAGATCCCTCCTTCATGGAAAGTAATTTGGCTTCGGACTTTCCTGCACTTGCTCTGAAAATATGAATTTTAATTCAGGATAAATACAGTTTTATTTCTTTCTCATGCCTATTATCATGTAAACATCAAAGATGATGGGAGAAAATGGAGCTGTTTTGAAGGTGGTGGGTAGCATGCACAATTATATACACAATTACTAATAGAAAGCAATAATAAGAATGCAGACTTCCCAGGGAAATCTAATAAATCATTTTTGGAACTAGCAACTGTCAGGAATGGTCTCAGGTTGATTGACATACATATATATGTATTTTCTTTATATGCAAACAATAACTTAAAGGAATATGAAGAACTAATCATTTCTTCAAATGTGTATAAATTTGGAGGACATGTAGTATATGTGTTTATGGCAGTAGTCCTCAAAATTTATCATTACATGGCCAGATCATCATTTATTTGCATAGTTATATCTTCGTATTTTGTCCCAGCAAGCTTTAAAAAGAGGCTCTGCTTAATAGAAGAACATAAAATTTTGTAGGGTATTATGGAAAAACACTAAAACTAAGCAAGAATTAATAGAGCATTGAAGAGTTTCTTCCATTCCTAGACATCCTTCCAGAAAAAGGAGAAAAAAAATGGTATCAAAATACAGATTCTTGCTATTCAGTGCCCTGAAACAGCTCCGGTTGCATAATAGTAGTTGCTCTTGGTAGCTCATCTGCTTTCTGTGCAAGACAAAACTAAGTAGGAAAGGGGTGCATGTAACCCAAAGAAAAGCACTTGGTGTTATGTTTGGAGATTGATGTTATTTTTAAGTGGATATATCTTTAAACAAACAAAAGAGATGCCTCAAAATGTATTTGTATACTGTTAGAATGCTTATATTAAGCATTAACTGTGGCAGTGCTTCTGTATTTAACAGTAATAGAAGGAAAAATATTTTATTAAGCACTAATTTCACTTGTTATTTAAGAAGTAGCTGCTTTTGCACACATTAATCTCTTTTTCTTTTTAACTCAAGGTTGATGGTCTGGGTCTTATACATTGTATTTATGAATAGGGCACTCAATAACTATGCAAAATATCTATTTCTCCCATGGGAATTTGTGCTTTGATATATTCTGATCCTTATTAAATTTAAACAGGATCAAATTTATACAGCTTTGGCAGAGATTTATTAAAATACACTGAGTGGACAGCTTGTGGTAGTGCAGTGTGCTGTAATAACATATGCCTCTTACCGGAGAATAGTAATTATTGAGAATCAAATAAATCTGTAGGAGGTTAAGCATATATGGAAAAGATACCAATTGCGGCTTTCTATAACCAGACAGAAGAACTGCCTGAAGATCTGTTACTGTATGAAGAAAATTACCCACATCCTTTAAAAACCGTAAAGATGCAGGATGTCCTTTACCAACAAATCTAATATTTAGGAAATCTTTAAAAATGCTAATAACATTTGCTCAGTAGCATTAGATTAACCGATGTTTAGTGCTGATTCAATCTGCATAAGCACCTATTTACATTTATACCCTAAATTTATTAAAGGTAAATGCAAACTGTTTGTTCCAGAGTTTTGTAAATTGCCTTTCTTATCCAGAATCAACTTGGAACAGAAAATACAAAATATTGACAGTGGATTAACCAAATAATTTTTTGATAATAAAATACTCATTCATGCAAAGTTCAGCAATGGTCTGTTTAAGATTAGTTGAGGTTATTTAACACCTTAAATGAGCCAATGTTATTAGCCTAACTTCACTAGCATGAGAATTGAAAAATTGGTGGGTGAGTCAGTAACAGTGCTGAGAGCTTTTGACATAGTTGTGGTTTGGGTGAGGCTTCTGTATTTTGTGATTAAAAATCTTGCGACTATTACAAGTGCAAAAATGGTGGGTTTGTCAATGAATATGACCCCCTGTCCCCAACCCAGCAGTGGGGAGGTGCAGGAAGCACAGCTCCTTTCCTAGCCCTTGTTTCCTTGGCTAACTTGTCCTTTGGGCAAGAGGTTTTGGAAGAGAGTGCCCAAGTGGAGAGTTGCAGAGGTTGCCCTGTGTTGTCGGGGACAGATGGGAGAGTTTGGGGATTTTGTGGGCTGGATCTCAAGTTTCCTGCTTTGGAAGGCCAGCAAAAGTTGTGTGCAGGCACCACTGCTACTTTTCCAGGTAGACTCCTGCATTATTTTCCATTAGAGTTTTCTCCACTGATGATTTCAGTCATCAAGGAATTACTTGAGAATCTGTAATTTTACTACTATAGTAATTTATAATAAGACATTAGCATGATTTTTTTCTATAGGTTAGAAATGCTTGAAAGTTATTAGCATCCAAATAGACTTTTACGTGTGTCAGCTTCTTTAAATTAGTTGTTCCAAACTTCCTTTGTCCTACAGTTTCAAACACAGTCCAAGATTTTTTTCTAAAGAAAGCCACCAGCTTTACCTCTAGCTAACGAGGATTTTCTTTTAAAATAAAAGATGCTGTCTTTCTGTCCTGTATTATAATACAAGAAACACAGCGTATTTTTTTAAATAAAAGTCAGTACATTTGAGTTTCCATCACATTTAAGTTATTACTTGGCTACATGAATTTGGGCAAGCCATTTATTGTACCTATCTCTCATTGACTTTCGCCATGAAAACAGGCAAGATAACCAGTAGAGATAAGACACTGATGTGGCTCTGAAGCTTGGCCTCTTTTTCGCTGTGGAAGCTGCTGGGGAGCCCTTCAGGCACCACTGCAAAAACTGCTCTACAGCCATAACTCAGCACTGTACCTTGTTATACGTGGTCTATGTGTACATTAGGTCATGGGCATCAACATGGTTGACTATCCTGTCTTGTATGTGCCATTTCATTGGAAGCATCTATTCATGACCACAGGAGAATGTGGGTTTATCAAGTAGGAAAAAGGTTATTTTCCCCTTAAATCTGCAGGCAATAAAGGTAAGATTGTCAGACTCTTTGATTTTAGGACTTTTTTCAAAATAGGAATATTGTAGCCTTATTTATACTTTGATTCTATTTTATGCAAGGTTAATAACTAAAGATGGATGCTAAAACAGCTGTTGACTCTTAATTGGAATTGCAAAGTAAATGCTTATTTTGCAACAGTATTAAGATAGCAGTATTGTATGATAACTAACTGCTTGTTGTCCTAAATTTTGAGATTTATGATTGTATAGAATTAAGAGATTTTAGAATATAACTGGGAATCTGATATACTACAATTGCAAGAAATTTCACATACATATAGGGCTTGCTTTTCATTTTTCCATCCAGTTAAAGAGAATCTGCAGCTTTGCCATTGATTTCTGTCAAGTTTTCTTAGGAATACACTAATTTCCTTTTGACTAATACAGGTTAAAGAGTCTTTGCTTATAAACAGATATAAACTGTTTCTGGTTTAAGCCCAGGAAATATTAAAATTCTGTTAAAAGCATAACTTTGCCTGTTGATAGACCCTAGCCCAAATCCTGTTTTTTTTTGTGTGTTTACTTTTATTAAAATCTGATATGTAATGAGAAATTTGTGGGTTTTCCTGGTTATTTAATAATAACAATCATTAAAAAAATGATTTTCTCTTTTAACTTCTCAAATCAATGTATTGCTAGAAGTTGTTAAGCTATGAATTTATTCATCCATCGGAGTAAATCAAGTTGGCACGGGGATTTATAGAAGATCATCATCTCTGCTGATATCTGCAGGGTAAAATAGTGTTCTTATTTTGAATTGGTGCTGATAGAGGGGAATAGTCTTGACTGTGATTGAGGAGATGATTAAGAATAAAAAAACCCCTATATCTTAGGTATAAAATTAACTCTTGATTGACAAAGCAGTACTAGATGTTTTGTAAAACACTACAAAATATTTGTGCTTATAGATGCAAAATAATTCATGTAATAATTGCCTCGTTTCTATGCACGGTCTATGAAGACAGGGTAAGCTTGAAGTAATATCGAGGCAGTATCTGAAGACAAATAAATACTAGTGGATGTGACGTTCTAAAAATAATGAATTTTCTTAACTGATGTCTGTTCCCTCTTAGAACTGCATTGATTAATTAATATGGCTCAGATAGTAAAAGTTTTAATTTGAAGATAACATATGAGGTACAAGATATTAATTGCACCAAAGATAGCATGCTAATTAAAAGGTTCAGGCACAGTTGTCTAAGGTTAACAGTGTGCATTGAAATACTTAGGATGGAAACCTAATTATAATCTAGTATCTGCATGCTGCAGTTCTGTGAAGGTAACATCTTTTGTGCTTTCTAATTTTCTTTTTGCTGGGAAGAATTCTTTGTGTCCTGTTTCTTTTGTAGTGATGCTAGTTTGAGAAGAGAACAGCCATTATAAACTAACAGTTTAGAGCGATATAAATAGTTCTACATTGAGTATTATTTCCAAGTGCAGTTGGAAAGATTTTTGTCAAAGCAAGAAAAAATGTATTTAAACTTACAGTTTGGAAGAGAGGAAAAAATACAAACCTCTCACATCTACAAAACAAGGAAATTCTTTTTACCTTTCAGCTACTTTGTTTTTATCGAGAGAAATCATGCACACTGCAAGCAAGGTAATTGATCCAAGTGTTAAATACAACTGCCTATGGTTTATGTGGCAATCTGGAGTCTGTCTCCTGGGCCAGCCGCAGTCTCACTATCTTAGCAAAAATGGAAAGGAGAAAAATGCAACTCCTGTGGCTTTCCTATGATTTATTCCATTGCAGAGCAATTTTCCACCACAGCAGTTTCCACCTCTTTCCTGTGTCCTCAACAACCTTACAGAGGTGTCAGTGTTGCCTTTTGTAGCTTGCAGGAGCCGAGGCTGCCAGTGCTGAAGAGCACTGGTTGCCTTCTGAGGGAAGACTGCAATGGCAGCGTTGGTGTCTATCACTTGGGCCATCAGTAATGTAAATAAATACAATCTGTAATGGGAATGGGGCAATTTAAGGTACAAGAATAACCTTGAGTTGAGCATTCATGACTTTTTATGCATTTCCCACTCAGGACTACGCAATGAAAATAGACCTTTATGTCCTTGCTGGACTAAAAGGAAAGTCACCTTCACACCAGCATAAAACTGAGTTAAATGGTTGTGTAGTGGATGCTCAATCCCTGCCTAGATGGGAAATGGCTCAGGATGGAGACTGCAGTCTCTCACCCCTGCTCTTTTTGTTGGCTTTTGAGGGAATAGCCACCTGCCTGGGCACTGCATTTTGCACATTTAGCCCTAAGAACACAAAAATGTCACTTTGGGGTTTAAATTTGGCCTTGGTACACTTAAAGG
>JAUBOD010000677.1:502840-513680 GCA_032353885.1 Nothura maculosa | reverse complement strand
AGTGTAACATGAGCCAGTGAATTGTCTTATTTCACTGAATTGATAAAATATTTTCAGAGCATGAGTTACGAGTTGTGGAACAGCTCATCAAAAAACTCCCTATTATCTACTGCCTCTTATACTTCAAGAAAAAAAAAAAGAATTTGCATATATCAAAGTTCAAGCTGGCTTACATCAAGACAGGAAGGGTAGCACTTCACTGTTCCGAGACAGCTTTTATTGCCCATTTTTAATCTTATATCTTAAAAAGCAATATTCTGCCTGTGACAGCTGAAAAGTATGGGAATAAGTTATATTACTTGGATGTCTAGTGTGCTTTTTCATATGTACTTTAATAATAATGCCAGTTAGATGTTAGTGTTTTGAAATACCAATGCTGAACTTGACCTGAAAGCTTTGAGAGGTCTAGTTTGTGAATGGTGTTAGTCATTTCCTACCCTGCATGTGTGAGGCTGTTAGGTTGCGTTTGAAAAAAAAGATTATAAGAGCAACCTAATTTTTCTTAACCAATATTAATTAGCTTAATGTACTTTTTCAGTATTTTAACATTAGAGTACCATTCTTTTTATTATTGGAAGCAGATGTTTTAAATGAAACTTTAATCATTTCACTAGTCATAATTGGAATTTGCAGGGTCCTCTTTGTGCATCCTTATCTCTCCACAGAACCTCAGGGCTGTAGCCAATGTTGGGAATAATTTCTGTGCCCACCTATAAGAAGAAATACAGTGACCCAATTAAGTGGAAAAAAATGCTAGGCTGTATTAGTGGATGAAAATGCAATTAAAGTGGGTTACCCACCTACAAAATAAAGTTTCCACAACCCCAAACATTGCCTTTAGGTTGTAATGTAACAGCGGGAACCTAAAGATAGATAAATTAAGCCTGATTAGTCTCAGTTGCATAAATTAGGAATACAAGCTAGCAGGAGGGATTATTCTACTCTTAAATTTAATTCTCCTCTACTGTTACTGTAGAGCACTGCATCCAGTTCAATCCTGCACATTTAAATCAAGTTGATTATTGCAGAAGACTCTGTGGAAGCCTCCCTGTTGTGGGATTTGTAATTTATCCCCCACTAAAAATAGCAGAGAAATCCTCCAGGTTTAAGGTTGGTGTAAGATAAAGGAACCAGACAAACAGATGTTTTCATCACGCACCTAGCAAGCTTGCAAGAGAGCAAAGAAAAGAAGCAGAGTGAAATATTTCCTCTAGGCCCCTCATTGCCCAAGACCCTTGTTGAGTTGGGGTCCCCAGCCTGGGTTGCAGTGCTGGTGAGGAACCCTTCCTCACTTGTGCTCCTGATCGCCAGGCCATGTTAGGGCTTCCAAGAGCCAAGTGCTGTCCTGCTGTCAGCATTGCTTTGTACAGCTTAGAAGTAGAATTAATATGGGCTTTAAAAATGCTATTTTTCTGTTTGACTCTGATTAGTATTTCAAAAACAGAAAATATTTAATCTCTGGAAAAAATCATAGAGACCGCAGTATGAACATGACTGAGAATGGACATATTTAAAATTTCAGGCATGTACTGATTTTAGCCTGCAAGTGTCTTGACTAATCCTCCATTATGATTATTATAAAATGTCTACATCTGCTTCACCCTTTCTCTATCAATTTTGCATTTAAAACTTGATATAATTTGCTAGTGGAGTAGAGCTGAATCACAGTCTAGAGTGGAATTTACAATTTTCGCCAGAGTGAGTGAAATTTGATACAAGATTCCAAGAAAAGCTACTTACAGACCAATTGCAGTATAATCACATCACTTTAAATTCGTGCGAGAAAATGTTACGGTAATCTTGAATATAGTGATATAAAACTATTTCTTGGGATTCTAAGAATAAAACACTGTCATTATGCTAAGAAATACTTAGAGTAATGCTTAGACAGCTTACATAAAATAAAGATGGGATGTAGCCATGATTAACCCCATCATTGTATGAGTGTAATGGCCAGAGGAGGAAAGTGAAAAAAAGTATATTCATATGGTATTGTGTAGCAATTCTGTACCTATGGTTTGTCCCCACCACTACCAAAAAAATGTAAAAATAACCGTTAAATCACTGAGAAACTGTAGAGCATAAAAGTGTGGTGGTATAGGGTTGACTCTTAGCCTTGGGAGTTGTAGGAGGGGAGTCAAGAGAGACTTAGCCAAAGCTTTTTTATTGTTATTATTATTTTTAGTTGAACAACATATTAATTCTCCAGCATGTGTATCTGGTGTGGTTTATTCCAGCAATGAATATGCACTCACATAATCATAACAAATAACTCCAGAGCTCATAGCTGGGAAAAACTCTAGGTTAAAAAGCAAAGAAAAAGTGTGTTGTTCAAATATTAATGCATTTTTAAAAAAACACTCAGCTAGAGTGGCCTCTCCTTGGCTTTGTTACTGAGAGTGTTTATCTTAACATTTGGTCTCTTCATGTGTTTTAAGCTTCAGGCTACAACAGGGTGTGATGATAGTGATTGCACATTACGGCTCTTTGAAGTAACATCTGTGGGTCTTTCAGAGCTGGGTTTTATGTGAAACTTAGCTGGTTGGTCTAAGGTTGATATTTGTATTAATCTTCTACAGAAGAGAAACAGTTTATGTATGTGATTGCTGAGATAGCCCTGGAATCAGTTCTCAGTTATACTGTCGTTGGAGCCCAGATGGGCAGATTAAAAAATGCATCTTTGTCTACAAAAAGCTGAAATAGTGAATTGAAGCTCTTTGAACATGTGTAAGCGAAACATTTGCTATGCTTGTCTTGGAGAGGGCTTTCAAGATAAAAAACAATTTTACAACATCTTAACCTTGTATGAATATTAGAACCAAGAGTGTGCTTTGGACCACATTTAATATGTATGCATTGAAACATAGAATAAATATAATTGAAAATCTAGCTTATATTGAATTGCCTTGACTGTCAATCATCAAAATAATACTGTCTATATTCATACAAAGTTACTTCTTGCATATAAAATTTTTTATAGATTGTATCCTTCTTAAGAGATGTGAAAATGTCTAACATGAGACCATTAAATATTTCTTTCATTACTGTTCCTAAAACTAGCGTAGTATCATACTTGGCAAAATATCATTCAGTTACTGCTTTTGGCCATGGAATTCACTAAAGGAGTTCATATTAAAGAGTTTGGCTGGAATTAGAGAGATTAACTCAGTGTTTTTTATTATTATTGTCAAAGTTATTACTTGCTGGCTGAAAGCTTTTAAAGTAATTTCAAATATTTTCATTCTAATTGCTTTCTTAAAACTTTTAAATCTACAGCATTTGCAAACAGTGTGTCTGACAGAGATTTGAGGATATATGAATAAAATATAAAGATGTCTGTTTTCTTTAGGACCTTGCTCAAGTATTTTCTCCCACTGGGATTTCTTTTCTGGCTATAAGCATAGAGAATGCATAAAAAAAAAATCAAAACAAGTTAGTGCTGCAGACATTTAAGACTCAAATATAGGAATCTGAATGGTCTCACTGAATTAAAGGCTTTTAAGATTTTAAATATCAAAAGGCTGTCAAATGTATGATTGTGCAGACACTTATGTACCGAATTAATAATTAATGAACAAGTAATGAGATTATTCATCTGCCTGAAATTCAGCATGAGGGATGTGACTGCAGGACTGGGGGCTGAGATCCAACTATTTTAACATGCTCCTGTATATTGTTGGCTAGTTGTTCATCATGGAAGTGCACCCTAGCATGTGTAGCTCGGTGGTGCAAGACTCACTGCAGAAAAGCGTTTTGGTGCTCACGAGACCTGCGTGGGCACAGCTCAGCAGAAGCCAGGAAACCTGTGGAATATTGTAGAGAAATTGTTTTGGAAGAAACTCATGGAATCACCGTTGTGTGCAAGGTCTGCTAGCTGGAGAGAGTGAGACTAACGCTGCCCAGGTGGTTTTCTCACACAAATCCTAAGATCTCCCAGTGGAGACTTGCAGGCAGAAGCTAGCAGGGCAAGAATCTGTTCCAGGAGGCATGGTCTCCTGAAAATAAGAGCAATATTATAATTGATCTCAGAAAGCTATTTCTGTTGTACTGTGCTGTTATAATTACTTCGTATACAATTTGCTATAAGGATGTGGATTGAAAGGCTCAAGTGTGAACTTGCCGCATATAACACTTGCTAATATGTGATCTGGTGTATCAGGATCTGCAAAACCTGTATATTTTGATAACAGAAAGCTTAATTTCTTGTTTATCTGTACATACATTGTGTATGCAGACTGGATGTTTTGGATGTTTTATCTGGTTGAAGGCTGACCCGATGGAGATCCCTTTGGCTGCAGCTGGTCCAGCTCTCTGGCTCCTTTAAACCACGGAGCATCCTCCAGTCTTGGCCCGGGGGATGGGTGGCTGGCTCCAGTCAATAATACTCCTTGCAGTTGGCAATGAGTGTTGCCTCTTCAAATAGTCCTGCCAGAAAACCACCCAGGCTTCTTTGGGTATCTAAGAAGTGTCAAAATCGAAGCTGTGTGCTTTATCTGGATTAAAATGACTTTTTTATTTATTTATAAGGTTTTAAAATTCAGGTTTAGAAAGATGCTTCGCTCATCTCTAAGAGTATAAATCTCTTAACAACTTCATTGATATTATATCTGTGAACCAGCTCTGAAGATCCACCTCATCATTTCCACTAGCAAAAATAAAATACTTGTATTTTATAAGATAAAATGAATACCACCTACTGCTTCAGAAGTATTGCAGCTGTCAGGAAGGACTTCCTTTCCCCAAAGAGCACTTTGCTCCTGCTATGAACACATCATGCTTAAAAGTAAAGTCTCTACAGAGATTAGCTGGATGCATAGATATGGAAGTGATTGGAGAATTCTAGTCTTTTACTTTACATTTATTAGGGAAGTAAACTGTGTTTCATGATGAGAACAAATAATACTTAGATGTTATTTTCTGTAGTGTTTAATACCTCTGATGAGGACAGTGGTGTCCATAGAAGATACTATTTGATATTAAGGAAAAAAAAAATTGTTCTTTCCCTCTACTTTTGCTGCCAGAATAATTTTAGTGTATATTGTTTTGTTTGGCGTAATCAGGCTGAAGGAGCATTAGTCCAGCTTCTCATCTTTTAATTACAGACAGTTTATTGTCTATGCTGTCCCACTTTCTGCATGGTTCCCCACCAGCCAGCTAGACTTAGCAATCTCCATTAATTTAATTTGGCATTTCATTCAATCAGACAGGCTGTGAACATGATGATTTTTTTTTTTGAATAACACAATGCTTATTCTTAATTGATGTCCTTATCAGACATTGTATTTGCCAGAGCTGTAATTATTGGTCAGGCAGCAAAATCAAATCTGCCCAAATGCAGTGAAGATGTTCTCCAGTGAAATTATTAAGATACAGTACTTAGACCTGCAAAGTAATTTAGTTTTGGTCTGTAATTACATCTTTTGGGATCATTATCTTGCTTTTTTACTCATAAGGTTAGTGTAACCTCTGAGGAATTAATTTGCCAAATATGAAGATAGACCTGAGATCCTTGCCATAATATATGTTTGTGCAAGTAGCTATTATTCTGTATGAAAGTATGAGCATGTTCACACCATAAAAGAACGATTTTTATTAATGGACATATTTTAAAAATATGGCTTGTAATTTTACTGCAGCGGTACTGGAAATTTAATCTTTTGAGGCTGCCACTTTCTATAAAAAATAAATTGACATTGCAAATGATAAATTTGGAGGTATAACTATCTAAAATATGAATACAAGAAGATAACTGCGTAGTACTTTGACAGAAGGTAATTTAGTACTAGTTCATGTCATAGTTCTTCATGAAGCTGATGCGAATTTAGTGTAAATACCCTATTCTGAGAAACTTTAAAATGAGTATTCTGACTTACCATTAACAATTAATTATTGAAGGGCTATCACTGTCATGATTGTTAAGTTTGAACTCTGTTTCCCAGTAAGGGTTGGGATATAGCTTTTCAAATAAAATAATTCTGTAATATTTTCAAATAAATCTTTTATTTATTCTCTAGTTTATGAAATGCAATCTTTTAGTATAGAATTACTCTCTTTGTAAGCCAAATACCTTGCCTACCTCCTGGTATGTTCTGAGATGATAAAATGAGTTTTAGTCCCATTACAGAACATTTTGTTTGAAAATTTTTCTGTAACGTGTATTGATATTCCAGAATTCTGTTTTTATTCCTTGCAGCAACAGTAAGTCTTTCCATGGTATTGATCAACTTGTTGCATTTTTAAATTAACTAGGAGGAAGAATTATGTAAAAAAAATCTAATGGATTTGCCTGATTAATTTTACTGTTGACCATAAAAATACTATGATTATAAAAATACAGTTTTGTTCTTTGAAGATAAATAAATAATTGTAAGTTACTTATGCATCTCTGTAGTTGCCCTTCTCAGGTACCACGTTAGTGGGTATAAGCTCTGATGGTTTTGAAGTCAGTTTCACCACAATTTTGCTGATTTAAGGCAGAAATGTGCAAAAGTTGTAGTAAAGTCTAATGACTAAACATTGCAAGTAATTAATTTATCCATTAAAATCAATCAATAGCAAAATTGCCACTAATGTTTGTAAGTCTAGAATTTTACTCTCTGTATCTAGAAGAGCTTCAAAGTTCATCCTTTCTGTCATGGGCTATGATGACTCAGATTTGCAGATACCAGAGTGTTTCTGTAGTGTGAACTTCTATTGCAGTGGCTTTTGACTCATCACAGTTCAAAAAACGCACTCAGCCAATAGCCTCTATTTAACCTTCTGAGATTTCTGAAGATTTTTTTGGGGTAGGAATTTGAACTCTGTGAACATTTAATCACTGATCTGTATTCCCAGTTCCTAAGATTTTTTTTTTCTTTTTTTAATGAAGCTCACCATATAAGACTTCTATCTTAAAACACTAGTTCCTTGATTCATGTGAATTCATTAGCCTTAGGGCTTTCAAGAGCAGAAAAAAATCAAGTAAATGCAGAAGATATCTTGAAAGCTCAAATAGCATGGTGCTGTGATGATTCAAAGCAGCAAATCCCTTGACTTGTAGATTGATGTCTTAAGATTTGGCTAATGATACTTGTTTTTTGAAAGCATGTGATTAGTAAAAATGGGGCCCTTGTATACTCTGTAAAGCCTGAGCATGCTCAAGTTGTTGATTTGGTCTTTGCTAGAGCACAGCTGGGGAAAAGTGAGATGACGTTATTTTTCTCTTAGTATTATATACATGCACCTTTCCGATAAAAGATTAATGAATCTAGATGTTGGGCTTTAGTTTTGGTGGCTGAAGCTAGGAGAAGAGCTTTAATAAACTATTTTAGAAATAATTAATTTTCTTGACACTGTATATCAGGCATTGGTAAGGAGACGGTCAATCTCACTGCAGCTTTCAGGTCCGTTCTTACACATTTCAGCAGGGCCAAGTTGAAGTACAAGTACTGTTTTACCCTCAAGACAGAGGACTAAACTGTAATAGTTTTAATGCAACGGTTTGTGTTTAGAATGAAAGCTGCAGTTCACAACAAAGTCAGAAAAGTTTTCATTTACTTGCAATCATTTTCCATGACATCAGCATGTTGATATAGTCTTTTATTTGTCACAGTACTCTGGTCTTATTTATCAAAACTTGAGTGCTTTGCTGAATTTCTAAAGTTGAAGAAAACAAATAGTGGGTTGTAAGACTACTATGCCTCTTATTTGGATGTCATCACAGATGTTGCTTGAAAAATGTAAGATTTATGACTATTCCAGTAAAAATGGGTTTATGATGTGTATTGCCAAAGGACGCTGAACACCTTTTATTCCCTAGCAATAAGAGTTAGAGTGCTTAGAGACCTTGAGCTGCAAAGGGTTTTGCAAAATGGTCCTAATTACCATGGCTAAGTAGCTTGCAGAGTGTTTTGAGACAAGGAGATAGTCTGGCTAGATGCTGCATCTCAATCATTTCCTGTCCCACTGAAGTGCAACAGGAGGAACACCCAAACGTGCACCTCGGCAGGCCCGATGACTGCGTCCGGCCTTGGATTTGGCTGCTCATTGCCAAGGGCAGGAATGCTCTGTGCTTCTTCCAAGGCGTCTGGGCAGGTGATCCTTCAGAAGATTGTTGACTGCAACAAGAGACATTTCACCCCTCAAAAAAATATTTCTTTTCAAAATCATATTACTAAAATAGACAGGAACCCCTTGTTCCATTTAGAGTGATTTATAACTGTTCCCAGCTGATTGCAAAGTGTTTCTAAATTAAAAGCCATTAATTATAGCCTTATATAGATACAAAGATATGCAAGAAGTGCTTTGTAATTCCAGCTCTGCACTTCAGGTGAGAGCTTTTTAAATTACTTGGACCATTGGAGCCACCTGCTTGACTAAATGCTGAGGGCCCTGTGTTTCAGTACTCATCAGTGCATTGCAGTGTTAACATTGTTACTGATTTTTCTCATTTCTCCAGGGCAAATACTAATTAATGGATACAATTCACAGCTGATTAGCTGTAGTTTCTTCAGTAATTACATTCGCACACTAACTGTTCAGAAGAGGATTTCTAACCCAGTTCTTATTTCACTCTAAGCTTAATTTGTTTTCTGAATTGTTTAGGTCCTTAAGATAATAACCGTTTTATTTTCTTTCGTTGTTATAGGTACCATTAGATAATAAGGAAGTTTAATCTTAAAAATATTCACTGATAATTGTCGTGTGCCTTGAATGGTTCTTTAATTCAGAGAGAAAAAAATAATGTTAGCTATGATCCTTATTAACAAAAGCTTAATTATGCCAGGTTCTGACATCACTGCCTCAAACATATAAAACAAAGTCTTAAATATTGAAGCCCAATAACAGAATGAATGTAAAGACTTATAACGGTAACTTTTTGCTTTGATTTTCTTCATTTTCCTTCCTCACTTTTAATATTAAGTAGAAAATTATGTTGTCATTTTTTCAATTGTTTTAGTTTAATAAAGTATGAAGGAAGAAGAGCACTGTCAATTTGAACGAGCAGTTCATGCGGTAGGAGAATATATGTAGATCCAAACAACGTGAAATTTTACTCTTTAAGATTAGTAATAATTATAAAAAAAAATAAAAAAGGCATACTCCAGCTACATTCCCCTTTTGAGATGCTTTAGCTCCTGGGAAGTTAAGCTCATTAAAACAAGCTGGGTTTGTTCCCAAATATTTACGCAGTCTAAGAGCCACCTTTGCCTGTTGGACCTACTGGCACTTAGGTATAATTTGAAAAACTGACACTGGGAAAAGTTACTGTATTAAAAAGTTATTCTAGGAAAGAAAAGCTTCTTTGCAGCCATTTGGTTTTTTTTTTTCCATGTAAATACGTCTTAGTTCCCCACTGACGTGCAAGCAAGTCTATCCTGTTGATCTCAGTGGTGAGCTTAAGCACTAAGTCCTTTTGCCAAAAATATATATGCACACATCCGCACACAAATCCTTGTTTGCCAAAAAATAGCTTGTTAGTGCATTTCTATGTATTTTCTTTAAAAGACTGGGGGACTTTTGGGCATTTAAAATGGATGATGTTATTGAGTGTTTGTCTTGCTGAGTAAGGATGACAGAGTTTAAGTGGCTGTGAGGCTACATATTCTGTTGGACTCGTGTTGCTTAGCACACATTACATGTTGAAATTTTGACTGAATACATGAAGAGTTTTATGGTTGAGGAGTCAAAGTTTGGTTGCTCCAAGAGGTGAGTGTCTAGTCCACCTCTCCTTGCTCCCTATGCGAGTTTCCTCTCAGGATGCATTCTTGACACCCTGTGGTATCTTGTTTGAAAAAAAAGGAACAATCTCTGTCATCTATGTAGTTACTCATTGTCACGCACTTGGAGCAGAGGTTAGGCTGCTGCTGCTGGTGTTGAGTTGTGGAACTCAAAAATAGAGATTTACAGTAAGGATGTTTAGTGTGTCTTCAGCAGTAAGGAAGTGATGGGTATTGTAAAGATGGCACAGAGACTTTTCTCTTGTTACTTGCATTTTGCTTCATGGTATGCTGTATATTAGATTGTGGAATCTAATTGGGGATTGTATATTAGAAATGTGGAAATGTGTAATTTGGTGGTTTAGTTTTTACATGGCAGCTTGTGACGTGCATAGTACTGGTTCCTTGAAGCAAGGACTGTTTAGTACCTGCCTCCTCTGAGAAAATGAGCAGAAATAGCTACCATGCTGCCAGCTTTTTTTCTAATGCTGTTTAAGGGAATAAGGCAAACTAAGTGCCAGTTAACCAAATGCTCATCATGTTTTCCTTCCCTTCCTTCCTATGCTCAGTCTCTAAAAGAAAAGCATTTATCTTCAACCAATGGTCATAACGGAGCACTTGAAGGAGATGTCTTGATGACATCCTTGACCATCCATATGTGCGCATCCATAAGTTGCATCTCAGTGGGAAAAGCGGTCGCTCAGCCCCCTCCACTCCTCTAAGGTCTCAGCAGTCTCAGTATCTGGTGTTTGTAAAACCCTCAGTGAAGGCTTCTGGCCTTAATGTTCCCAGGGGATGTGGGAGCTCAGCTGGAAGGAGGGATGGGCAAAGGGGAGTTGCTTAGCTTTTCATTGTTGTATTGAGAATCAAATTTAGAGGAAATGCTGTGGACTCTCGGCCTTGCGCTTTTGACCTTCATCTCTTTTTAAAGCAGCTCCACTCTGAATAATAGTGCAATAGGTTTTCTAGCTACAGCCATCCTCAAGATCAGGATCACCCATAGAAATACAATAATGTGTGTTCAGAAAGATGCAGTAGAGTCAAAATACCATTTCTGGAGGGTGGTATTTCTCTATGAGACACTTAATTTCCAGAGTCACCCCTCAGCCTGAGGAGTCACTTTGCTCCATAGCCAGGGAAGG
>JAUBOD010000677.1:469852-489935 GCA_032353885.1 Nothura maculosa | reverse complement strand
GTTGTAACTGTCCCAAGAACTTTTTTTTTAAGTGATGAGTATATAAAAAAAAAACTTGAAAATGCTGTAAAATTTTGTCTTTCCTGTATTATTTCTCATCTATTTGATGTTAGGCAGCCAACTACAAAATATTATTGTTTGTATTTATAGCTTTCACTGGAGTTTCTTTTCATTATTATTATTGACTTAAAAAAGAGGAAAGTATAGGAAAAAAAGGGAAAGAAATAAGTGGATGAAAACCCACACAAACATCAAATAGTCTTAGAAGAAGGGACAGTTAAGAATTCATAGGCTTGTGTATAAAATTAGATTCTGGGTCAGTGCAAGTCAAGAGAATTTAGGCTCAATGAAATCATGGATGCAACCAAAATGACAAGACGTAGGGTAAGTCACTTGTAGCCCGTGTCATCATATTCTGTTCCTTTGATGTAAAAGCCAAAAAAGCCCTTTTGCATAACAGTAAGGATAAAGCAGAAGGCAGCCTTTCAGAGGAGGAATACCTCTAGGAAAACGCTTAGTGCAAGATTAACAAAGAATGGTAATTTCTAAGAGGGAAGCTCATTCTGATTATTTTCACCTTTGTTTTAAAGACAGAGCTTTTTTCCATGCAATACAACAACGCCTCTAAGTACAAAGAGTGCAGGATATGCAGAAAGTGATATCCTTTAGAAATGACTTTGAATGTCTTCTAGATGCCTCTGTCAATGTAATTCTAAATCAAAATGACCCTATGGTTAACAGCAGGAGATTTCACAAAAAGGTGCCCTGGAGCAAATGGATATTTCAGCCAATAAACCTGATGTTTTTATCTTTTCTGTATCAAGTGCTCCACTTCTGGCACATCCATCCTTCTCTAAGGAGCTAGGTATGGGAAAAGTGAGGACTCCTATAGGAAGACTGAGACGTAGTTTATAGGATCCAGATCGTGAGCATGTACTTCATCTGTACCCCATCCAGGTGAAACATCTGACCTAATAAATATCCTGCTGTGCCAATGAGCAGCTTTGCTCTCTTACCTAGAGGTGTTGTCAGAGGTATGTGAAGCCCAAATTCAGAATTAATGTAATTTATTGCCATCAAGGAGCAGTTTGCTGTATCAGTCTGGCTTTGGATGGACAAAGCATGTGGAGGTCTAAGCATTTATCAGCTTTAGCAAGCGCTTGGCCCTGCCAGCACTTGTGGCATCTGAGATTTGCCGATGCCCTCTTTGGGGACCAAGTCCTACAAAGTAAGAGCCAAGCAGTATGGGCTGAATTACCTTGCTGCTGGTGCAGGTTTTTGGAAACTGGCCTAGCCATGTCAGCACATAATAGGATAGCCCTGGAAAAGTCGGAATACTCTGGGGAAGTGAGGTGGGGCATAAGCCAGGCGCTTGGCAGCATTGCTGCTTCATTTTATGTTATTTCATTAAAGCTTATTGAACCTACTTATAATTGCAGTGTAGGTTATTAATGATGGAAGTTTTCAAAAATTAATTTATTTCTCCATTTTCTCTGTTTGAGAAGTGGATATAGCTTAGTGATGTTGCTGAATCAATTTGTGAGCTATTTGTTCTCTTCATTTACTAACTGCTCTGAAAATCTTTTCACCTTACACGTTCTTTTATTATATATTGATCTTCTGTGTGTAGTTAAAAATAACAAAATCGAGTAGCTCATAATCAGGTTGCAGTTGACTTTTCCCTTCAGGACCTCACTTTTTACATTTTTTCCCAAATGTGATAACAAACAGATGCATGAGAAGACAGTATTTTTTGCTTTTGAGTCTTGAGTGTCCAACCTGCAATGCTGAGCTTCTGAGAGACAAAGCACAAGAAAATTCAAATCAGTGATTCGTGCGTGACTTGGCTGTTTCAGGCATATCTGATTGCTGGATTAAAGATGAATTTGGCCCCAGGAAAGCAGGATCTGTAGGACTGGATTTGGCCCATGCTGGAGGCTCTGTACTCAAGTGCAGTAGGGCCTCTGCTTTCCTTTAAGATGACCTTAAAATTCCACTCAAACAGAATTGCTTTCACTTGTTCTTAGTAACAACCCTGACTAATGAAAATGTCAGTAGAGGAAAATGTTTTTCTTTTCCTGTTCTTTTTTTTGTTTGTTTACTCATCTTGTTTACTTTTTGCATTTGACAGCAATTGGTGTCTCCAATGTAGCAGTGTTTTCGGGTGTAGTCAAACAGACGGTTTCCCTATTGTTTATGTGGTTACTTCACACAGCATCAGGAGGGAAAAAACATGCATGTTTAGAAATGGAGAAATGCCATTTTTATTCCACCCAGCAACGAATAAGGGAGAAGTAGAGTTTGGGGCACGTATAGTCACTTCACTGCATTGAGCTCAGGAAAGAGAGGTGACCCAAGCTGCAAGGTGGCAGCAGCAATTCTGCCCACTTGATAAAATAACTTCACCTGAGCGTGTTCCCTGCACACCTCTGATGATGAAATGCTTGGATCTCTTTCAGGATCAGAGTCACACGCAGGTTTCTCAGTATCGCCAAGACCACTCGCTGATCATGAGGTCTATCGTGCACATGACGGATGCGGCGCATTCAGGAATGATGCCCCCTGCCCAGCTCACCACCATCAACCAGTCTCAGCTAAGCACCCAGCTGGGTCTGAATTTAGGGGGCACGACCTTGCCACACACTTCTCCCTCCCCTCCTGCGAGCAAATCGGCCACTCCTTCCCCGTCCAGCTCTATCAATGAGGAAGATGCAGATGAATCAAATCGGGTAAGTCATGCCACATGCAGTCATGAGTCCCTAAAATATCAAGATATAATGACTATCACAAAGGTGTTTCTTCAGCCATGGTATCCTCTTGCTGCCATACTGTCTGCATAGAGCAATGAAAGCAGGACAACCTGCACAGCCTCTGTCCCTGCAAGAGGAATGACAGAACTGCCTGGTTGCCACAGTGGATGTCCACTAGGATTGAGGCTGGGAACTATTCCTGTTTTTTGCCTGAAGGGTAGGACGTTTTTCACTACGCCTCATGTCTAAGTAAACATTCTAAGCCTAGTAATAAGGAAATGACTCCAAGCTCCTATACTTTGAGTCTATTTTGCTGAAATTATGTCTCTGTGGGAATACACAGTTTGCCATTTCAAAACCTACTGTAGATTAGATCTTAACTTTTTGTAGAAATGAGTAGTAGGGGGAGTAGTTTAACCTTTTTCAGGTGAAACTTACAGGATTGAGTCTCTGTGTCTTAGTCACAATGAGGAGCAATTATTTATGCTTTTAGTCTCAGTAGAGCTGATGAGATTAAATTGAGAGTAAATCCTATTTGGTAGGAGTAAGGCTGGCACAACAGGACTGTCCAAAATGTTGCCTGCACGCTAATTTTATCCATTTATTATTAAACCAAACTGTCCATAAGCATTCAGAACTCTTCTGACATATACTTCAAGCATATATAGACTGTGCTTTTGTTCCTCTTTCCCAGGCCACTGGAGAAAAAAGAGCTGCCCCAGATTCTGGCAAGAAGCCCAAGACTCCAAAGAAGAAGAAAAAGAAAGATCCCAATGAGCCACAAAAGCCGGTGTCAGCATATGCACTATTCTTCAGGGATACCCAGGCTGCAATTAAAGGGCAGAACCCGAATGCTACATTTGGAGAGGTTTCAAAAATAGTGGCCTCCATGTGGGACAGTTTAGGAGAAGAACAAAAACAGGTAAAAAATTGATGCGAGGCTCTCTTGCAAGAAGTAACCTAGTAATCCCCCTAACTAATCCTCCTCCCGCCTCTGCTCCGAGTGGGCTGCGCTGCTTGCTGATGTAGACATCTTACCCTGTAGAGCTACATTGATTTTGAACTTGCTGAAGATCTGCCCTCTAAAATGTGTTTTGTTATGTGACCCAGTAGGTAATATTGAATAGCTGTGTTTGTCTTTAAATTTTAAAGGGCAGTTTGTAGAAAGCTTGGGTGATGCCGTGCTAGGGGCCTGTTAAGACCACCTTTTGATGATTCCTATTTCAAAGCCCTTGTTTCCTATTAATCAGCAGCTAGAATAGAAGAGGGGAAGGTACACCCCATTTACCATTTCCTTTGATCTGCCTTATGAATTTGTTACAAAGCCTGTTGATTTTGAAGCTTTGAAGGCAGTGCTGTATGCCTCATTACAACAATACAGCGTGTGAAATGCTATCTCCAGCTCAAACTCGCTGCAGAATGAGGAGTTTTCAAAGATCAGCCGTTCTTCCTTGAGGGTTATTCTTCTTTCTATATACATGTAACTCCTACATGTGAATTGGAAAAATAATATATTCCTTTGGGGTCGTTGGTACTTTTGTGCAGCTCCCATTAATAGTTAATGGAAGCTGTGATGGAAGAGGAGATCTCCAAGAGAACAACGCCGTTCTGACACGATGTGAAAAACTCTTGTTTCTGATACACTCTTAGAAGCTTTTAGTCTGATCTTACATGTGATCATGATTTAAGGGCAAGCTTTAAATTTGCTAATGATTGAGGATTTATTGGCTTTTTGCCTAACTTTTCTTGTTACACTCAGTGGGAGTCTCTAGTTGTAGCTTTGGGGAAAGTGAATCGTCCAAGCTCTGTAAACCTCGCTTTACAGAGATGCAAAGATTTTCTACAAATAGTTCTAATAATTATTGAAAGCAGTTACTGTCTTAGTGCTTTTGCTATTTCCAATCACTTCACATGCTTTTTGGCATCTAAAATTCTCCCTGGTGCACGCAGTCAGTATGACATCTCTTCTTGGGAGATGAATTGTGCATTCATGTTCTTGTAAAACAGCTGGTTGCTCTAGCAAATTTCTTTATTCGTAATAAATCAACATAAAGTGTGATAGAGTCCAGCAAGTAGACCTGACAGTCAGAGATCACCTGCAAGGGTATTGAGAACTTTCAGGAATGAAGACGTGTAGTGATAGAGCATATGGTGTTTTTTGGTTTCTGCTTTTTGGGATTTTGAGAGCATTCTGGCAAAAATGTTTTTATAATTAGAGTTGGTGAAATTGTGGTCTCTTTCAATAGGTGTATAAAAGAAAAACTGAAGCTGCCAAAAAAGAATACCTAAAGGCACTTGCTGCCTATAGAGCAAGCCTTGTTTCCAAGGTAAGCCAAGAAGTGACTTTAGTGTGATGCAAGTTAAATATTTGGCAATGGTTTTTAAATGGGTGGAATGGGAAAAGAGTTTTTTATTCAAAACAAAATTAAAATTCTAGGATTTTTTAAAATATAATTTTAAAAGATGTGGTACTGTGCTTTAACTACACTTAGTCTTGCAAAAAAAATACAGTTTGGCTCTATTTACTATCTCTAATGCCACAATAATGAGTACCAAACAGTAGCTACGCAAATATACTCTCTGAGGGATTATCTTTGGAAGCAAAATTATGCCGCTGACTGTAAAAGAGAATTTATTCATGAAAAATATATTGATTTTTGCATCATTAACATCTGCAAATTATTTGCCAATTTATTTTCTTCCAAGTGCTTCTTTTTTAAAGAGAGGCTTAAGTTGCTTGAGGTTGGACAATAGCTGCTGTAGGAGAAAGCTTAAGTATTTCCTCTAGGTGAGGGAGAGCGTTGTGCCTTAGCCCTGAGTTAGGGATATTCCTAAAAATGGACAAACTGCCAGTGAACCACACTGAGTGTTTTGCCAGATTCTAGTTAAAACGCATATGATGAAAACAAGGATGCTAAGTCCAATGGCAGCTAGAATGCTAAATATCTTTGACAGAATTTTTTAAATCCTAAGTTCCATTCTCAAAACCATCAGAAGTCACATTTTCTTTCAAATACCATGGGACTTGCATTGCTGAATGCCTGGGTTGTATTTGGGAATACTGGGAGTGGAAATATGTTCTAAATCCAGAATTCATCTCCCTTCACTTGAGACATCCTTGTTGTAGCTTTCTCAGCCAAGGTTGTTGCTGAGAGCAGGGATGGAAAAGCTGCTTTTAAAGAGTGATTTGACACATTGCAAGGGACTTGCCTAAAGCATGTCAGATAATTGCTCTGGAAGAGACTTTTCCTCTCCACTGTCTCTAAAGGGACTCTCGGCAGCTGTTTGAGATGTAGCGTGTACATTGCAGACATGTAAAACTTAGTGAGAGGAATTTCACCTCTGTGCTTAAATGTATCTAATTTAAATACACCCAATATCTTAAAATACATCTAATATAAGTGTCTTTATGTCTTTAAAAGAAGGAGAGTGCCCCAATTCTGCAATGCTCTGCTTCCAGTGTGGTTAGGCTGCTTCATCTGCAGGTGTTTGAAAACATTTCCCTTAGGCTTGTGTCCGCCGGAGATGCTGAGGACTTGATGCCTTGGACACAAGTAGCTACCGCAGACAAACTGTTGAGGTTGCTAGAGAATTTTTGCTGTCTGTTCCATGTCCAGGGCACTAGGGTACTGCTTAAGGTGTGATAAAGGCATCAGTGAACCAGCGAGATGATCTTCAGACTACTGGTTGTTTTTTTGTGATTCAAAAAGATGAAGTTGTCTCCTTGAATGCCTGTGGCTTGTTGTCTGGTATAAGTAGCAACAACATTGTTCTGTTAAACATGCAAGTTATCTTAAATTGATTTTAGATGATATGGAGCCAGAGTGCTGGCTTTCTGAATATCTTCAGCGACATCAGAAAGATTTTATGTGGAGTTGAGCACTGAAACAGGAGAGATCAGAAATACGTTTGCGAAAGCTGGTGTTGGAGGAAGAAGGCAGACAGAGTTGAGGGTGTTCTGCATGTTCTGAAGTGGGACCACTGTAGCAATAGCACAAATTGCACAAAGTCTCACTTTGAGGCTTGGGAGCACGGGAAGGGATTTTGATAATGCAGGGTCTTGATAGGGAGAACGTGTGTTTCTCCAGTATCAACTCTTGAACTTCTTTTTCGCCCACAGGCAGCTGCAGAGTCTGCTGAAGCCCAGACCATTCGTTCTGTCCAGCAAACGCTGGCATCCACGAATTTGTCTTCCTCCCTCATTCTGAATACTTCTCTTTCGCAACACCCAGGAGTATCTGCATCTCCTCAAACTCTTCAGCAGTCCCTTCCCAGGGCAATTGCTCCTAAGCCTTTAACCATGAGACTGCCCATGAATCAGATTGTAGCTTCTGTTACCGTTGCACCAAACATGCCCACAAACATTGCAGCTCCGTTGATGAGCTCTATGGGTTCAAACATGGTGGCGACGCCATCGCCATCTCAAGTAAGTCCCTCCATGCAAAGCCAGCAGCACCAGATGCAGCAGCTCCAGCAGCAGCAGATGCAGCAGATGCAGCAGCAGCAACTCCACCAGCATCAAATGCATCAGCAAATACAACAACAGATGCAGCAGCAGCATTTCCAGCACCACATGCAGCAGCACTTGCAGCAGCAGCAGCATCTCCAGCAGCAAATGAATCAGCAGCAAATGCAGCAGCAGCTGCAGCACATGCAGATGCAGCAGCAGATGCAGCAGCAGCTGCAGCACATGCAGCACCAGTCGCAGCCTTCCCCGCAGCAGCAGCACTCTCCGGTGGCCTCTCAGATCACCTCTCCCATCCCGGCGCTGGGGAGCCCGCAGCCGGCACCCCAGCAGCACCAGGCACAAATACAGCCTCAGGCACAGACTCAAGTATTATCACAGGTCAGTATTTTCTGAAGATAAATGATGCTGCGACGTCGCTGTGCGTTTATCAAGGCGGGTTAGGGGTAAACCATATTTGGCTGGAAACTGTAAATTGTTGATGGTTGTTATGCAGGGATGCATAACAGATCAAATGATCCTCTAAAGTGTCTATTAGATAGGCAATAAAGAACTACAATGTAGCTGTGTATCATCTTTTAGCTGACTATAAATCATCTTGTTTTTGTTTTGTTTTGTTTTTCAAAAAAAAAAAAAAAAGCTGTGCTCTTTTTCATGTGATGCCTTTTTAATTTATTTAAGCTTTACCTACAATATGTGAATCAAATGGCCTGATAAATACCTGGACCTTATGACTGCAAAATGGTCTGTCAGAGTTATATAACCCTTGTTTCTCTAAAAGTGAATGATGCACTTCAAGGCAGTAGGAACTCATGAGGCCCTTAAAGCACAGTTGTTACTACCTGTAAAATGGTGATTGGATTTCATACAATCATACTTGTATGACATGAGTTAGTTGATGGCATTTTTTGTCATGAAAAAATAGAGTAAGTCACAGATTTTTGCCAAAGCTCTTAATTTTTTCCTCCTTAAATGTCTTCAGAAAAAAAATGCAAGTCACTAAACTTAAATGTTGGACCCTTTCACTTCGTTTCTCCAAATACCACCATGACAAAATATAAATGACGGTTACCCTATTACATTAATTCCAATTACAGAACAAATGTGAATATTATATTCTGTGTCGAAGTGATGAGTTTCAGATTTAATACACTGTATTTTTAAAAGGGAAATGCACTTAAATAAAACTGTTATTAGAAAAAAAGCTAAGATAAAAAGGAAGAGTTTTTAATACGCTGTAAAATCAGTAGAATATTTAAAAGAAACTCCATGACCGAATAATCAATGTAAATATTTTCTTTAAAAGTTGTAAGTTTTCATATCATGTGTTGTAAAGTTTTCATAAATGAGGCTTTAATGTAAACACTGGTAACATGAATTATTAATTGCTACATTGCTTATTGTGTTTTTATGCTGTTTTATACTTTTTTATGAGTTATGATAGCAGCAATTAAGTTGTTTGTATTTTGCCTATCTAAAATAAATGCTTTTATCTTGCTATAGAATAAACACATTTCAGTAAAACCTGTGGACCAGAAGTCTTTGATGGAGAGAGAGAAAAAAAGGAAGAAAATAGAAGTACTTGTTGTACTCAGAATGCCATCTTGGGAAATATATTTAACTTTTTGGATTTATGTTTTGCTGAATGTGATGGGTAGGTGGGTCCAGAGGTGCGCTCGGCTTCGTGTCCCTTGGTGGTCGCGGCCATGGAGCTGCACGCGACGTCTCCAAGGTTTTCCTGAAAGGCTGCAAGGAGCGAAGGCAGGTGGGAGAGCTCTCAAACATTCACCTCTGTGACATTACAGGTACCAGGACGAGTGGGACACCAAGCAGGTGCGTTCAGAGATGGCACTAAGAACAAAATGCGGCTATCGTCATGTGTCTCGGCATTTCCCTTCCAAACGCAGCTCAACTTCAGCAGGGCAGTGTGTGGGAGATAGGGATGGGTGAAGGAGGATCCTGCACTGCAGGTTTAGAAACAGCCTCGTTATTGGGATATTAGTGCTGTTTGTACGTTTTTGCTCTTGATGGGGAGGTGAAATCCTTTATTTCCTCCTTTGCAGGCAGTAGCTGTGCCGTGAGTGCCGTCTGACCACTATCCCCAGTTGTCTTGCATGATTAATTACAGCATCTGTCCTGTCAGAAGCTATAATGAAGAGGTCTTGATAAAAATTGCAAATTACCACTGGCAACAATCTTGAACTGCTTATGATAAAATGAAAATTAAAAACAGCAAGTGTCAAGCCTGAGCAGAATCCTAATCCTGTTCCCGGTGGTGCCCCCGGTTACCATGTTCAGGTCTCCTGCAAAAACCAGGGGTCTGTGCAGTCCCCTAAAGTTGTAGCTGAGCCGAGGAAGAGGTGCTGTACAGTGTAAGTTATTAATAATGAATCTGCCTTTCAATATTTCATAATCCTCCAGTACATTATTATGTACAAATATTGAGCAGCAAGAGATGCTAATTATAAATTTATAGATTTCTTGGAGCAGGAAAAAGAAAAATGTATAAATAGAAGTTTTTTTATAATCAGTGCTAGCTGACAGCTCCCCATGTTTGTAATAGCCGTTGTAGAGTATCAAATAGTGCCTGGGACAGCAAGTGTTTACTGCAAAGAGGAGGGAGCCTGCGTGCCTTGGAAATGTCACAGCAGAGGCTGGTCAGCAACGATTTTGTGTCTGTGTGTGTGTCAGTTTTAAGCAATGTTACATAACAAAGGGAACCATTTTCTAGCCTTCTTGAAACCTTGAGACAAATGTCTTCAGAAATAATTGCTAAACTGCATGTGACAGTAATTGTGTATTAGTTCGGTAATTGTCATTTTGAAGACCTATGAAGTATCGCTGGAAAAATGTCACTAGTGATAAGAGTTAATTACAACTGAAGTCTGTTTTCAACTATTTGCATCGAGAAGCAGGTGTTATTACACTCATTAAATGATTTTATAAATCCTGGGGTTTATCACGATTGATTAAGAGCTGCTGAATTACTGTTGGTCAGTTCCAGGAAAATACTTTTAATTACTGTAGTTAAGAAAAAAAGAATTTTAAAAAGTGTCAGGCGGGACTGTACATTTTAAATATCACGAGTTGAGTCATGGCAAAGCCAGAGCATCCTCCTCGTTGTTACAAAATCATGTTTTATGTTACCCACCGTAGCATATTGCTGAGCATGTTGTGTTTCAAGCTGCACAAATTGGCATTCGTCTTCTCTGAGTCTGAGTAAATAATTCTGCTACCATAAGTCATACTTAAAACTGTTAATTTAAATCACTTAATATGCCATTTATGTGGGGAAAAAAAAAACAGAGCATCTCTATGATTTCAGTGTCATCTACTTTTTAAATAATGTTTTGCTTCCTATCATTTACAAGTGCTTAACTGCTGCCTGCTTTTCCCAAGGTTTCGGCTGCTTTATCACCCCAGTTAACCACGTTCTCCCTTCGCATTAACCCAGGCTGACACATGATGAAAGAACATAAGGAGGTTTAATTTTTAGCTGACACAGGGTCATTAGTTCCTCACTCAGAGAACAAAGGCCCTAAATACCTCTATGCAACATAATCTCAATTTTGTTATCACCTGACCATTGTGGGTAGCTGGACAGATGGATTAAATATCTTGAGTTTAACCAGGAGTCCGGTGCTCGCCCTGCTCCATGGGGAGCGCCTCTTTGAGGGGCTCCTTCTCCACCCCTGCCTTCACGGGGTGTTTTTCGGCACCGGCCTCAGCTCTAACCTTTCCCTCCCCCCTTTGTTTGGCTTTTGTTTCGCAACAGCTGTTATTATCGTTTTTGGTCAGCTGTGATTGCTGGAGGCAAAATAGGACCAGATGGTGTTTTGCTATGCATGAATGGAGAGTTAGAGGAGCCGGGAGTGAATAGGCCGGCCTGAATGGTGTCTATGCACCACCTGCCCTGCTCGGCGGCCGTGCACGCAGCCCGTGAGCCACAGCCGCACAGGCCTCCTGTGAGGCAGGCACAGAGGCCTCCATGTTCACTGAGCCCATCCAAGATGGCACCACGCGTGCGCCAGCGCCACGGTGCCTCGGAGTGTTGTATCTTGATGCGACTGAGGCATGGGCCTGGTTGGGTGGAGTGGCCTTGCTCCTTCATGCATTTTTGGGAGGGGAGATTAAAGTGAATCCTTTTCTAAAAGCCTGTAGCAGCTTCCTTAGTGAACAGCAGTATGGTTGCTCTTCAGGACTTGTGGAGGAATTTGCTCTGTAGCGGCAGGGATTTGATCCAAGGGTGGAGCAAATCCTGTATCCCAGGACTCAGCACCCCAAAATTTAAATGAGACACCCAGACTGGTGTTAGAGAAGCAAAGATGTCCTGAAATTGGTCATAGAGATGGTGTTCAAGTGTCAGAGGAATTGGGGATCTGGCCTCAGCCGTGGCTGCTCACAGTTTTGTCTGGGGTGTCAGGCAGCCTAGGGAGCTCATCTGTTATCAGAGCTGCATTCAGTGGGGAAAAAAAAAAGCTAAATGTTTTCAAATGTCTGTGAGAAAAGTGAGGTTTGTATTAAAGTACTTGTTTCTTAAAGGCGCCAGGAAGCTAGTACTTCTCAGGTGGATCCGAGAGAACACGTGTATGGTGCTGAAATCTTGCCGGAAGCGGCGCAGTGCTCTGAGCAAGCCAGTCTGACATGCAAATAGGCTGCACTTGAGATGTATACAGTGCTGTGTTGTCTGCAGACAAAAAGTAGCATTTTAAATTACGTTTTTGTGTCTAAATCTGTGGGACTTTAGTATTTTCAGCTCTTCCAGATTGTAGTCCGTTGGCCAAAAATTGGTGAAATGCTACAGTACTTGTGTTGTCGTTTCGTGGGCCCTTTCTCCAGATGTGGTTGCTCTCTGCTTGTGGGTTTTGGTATCGGTGGTGATGCAGCCTCCTTTACTATCTCTTTTTTTTTTTTCCCTCCAATTAGGATTATTGTTTTAGTTTAGTTCTACTGCTTTAATTAAAAAAGAAAGGCTTTGATCCAGCAAATCTCTTAAAACAAGAGGATAATTCATGTATACAAGTAGTAATTTCATTAAAGTCACGAGCCATATGCTTACAGTTACACAGTTGCTCAAGTGCATGCACAGATCAGGAGGTCTAATTGCAAAATGCTGTTATCAGTTTTCCAAACTATTCCAAAGAACAAATGAGAATGAACAGCACAGGATCCTCACATAACCCAACTTCCATTTTGCTGCATTTTCTTATTATCTCCCTTTTGGACTGCTTCAGTGACTGCACCATAATAAATGTGTGAAGAATTAACCATCCGAATGGCCACTTGTACACCAAGTCATTTAGATCTGTGCATACATCTGAAAACCCCTACCTGAGTCATCAGTCACTGCTCTTGCTTAGGCAAATACCTTGATAACATATTTCTATTTTACAAAACTTACAGGGAAATATAGGCAAACAAAACAATGTTATACCTACCAGAGATATTTGTAAAATCTAAAGGGTATTGTTGCTTCAGGCTGGTTTAATGTTATGTCCCCTAGTGTGCTGATAAACAAACTTGAGCATTGTATCAACACAATTACATAAATAATAAGTCCCCTGTTGTACACTTAAGCTACTTTTCTCACTGGTAGTTAAAGATGCTTAACCTTGGACTTGGCCTTGGTAGTCCAACTGACCAAACAGCATAAGTATTTAAAAATTAGTAAGGAGATGTAATGTTGCTGGAGTTCTGACTTGCTCCTGATTTTCAGATGTTAAATGTTCAGTGTCTGAAAACCAGAGGCCACGTTTGAAAATTTTGACCTCTCAGCTGTTGATGAGGAAAGGCTGATGGGCCGATGAACTTGTAGAAAGATGCGTGTATATGTATTTATGTGTATATATGTATGTACATATGTATGAATTCACAGTAGCAAGCCATGCCTGTATGTGTCTTGCCTGTAAGCTCCTCTCCTAGCGTACCATGAGAGTACTGAGTCATATTGAGATGCCCATATGTGTGCACTTACTGTATATGAAAAATGTTCTTAAAAACCATGCATACATTAGGGCATTTTTTTTGGTGTAATCTTTCTAGGTGCTTTATAGCAAGGCCTGATACAGAATTTTGTTATTGCTTAGCACAGCATGGCACTAGCAAAATATATACGATGATAATGATATGTATCATCCTTCTGTAAAGGGAGTTTCTCCCTTACTACATCATGGCAGGTAAATTTATAAGAGTTCTGGTCATTTACAGCAGATACAGCGTATCTTCAGCTCCTTGTGGAATACATGTAATTCCAAGTGTTAGTTCAGAGGTATTTATGTCTCTATGAAAAGCGTTCACTTTTCTTTTCCTCTGTTTTTCTCCTTTCCTTTTTTTTTTATCCCCATACAAATGAAATCCTTCACTTCAGAAGATGGCTATAGCTTGCTAGCAGAGTTGAACAAATCAAACAACTTTGAACCAAAATAGTAATAAAAGTCTCCTTTTAGTAGTAATACTAATAAAAATCTCCTTACTCTGAGTTCTGTTGAAGCCTGCTGAAGCTTAGCCCAAAGCTGAATTTGTTCAGGTTATTTCTTTCCATTTCAAAGCTGCTGATCAGTGAAAACTAATTGATCTGTGATCAGGCATCTCTATCAACAGAACTGCATGACATGCAAGACGAGTAAGGGAGCTCACAACTCAGCTGGCACTTGAGGGACACTCTGGGGTATTTGTGGGGGCTCTGAGAAGGGCTTAGATGAAGACCAGTGCTGAAATGCAGTAGGCACATGCACATATATATATGTATATATATGCATATATATATATAAAACAAGAGGGAATAATTCCCGTACAAAGAGATATTTGCAATGGGAAGGAAAGCAAGCCATTTTCATCCTGAATTGAGAAAATGCAAATTATTGGGCATGTGCTGCCTTCACAGTGAAGTGTTTCTGTCCAGGCTTGATGCTTCCATATGTGGACAACTGCCACTGAAATCTGCACAGTGACTGCTGAGCATCTGAGAAAATACTCTTGATTTAAATGCATTATGTAAAATGCTGTGTATTATGTATAGTGCTATTTGGCCTTAGTTAATCAATAACAGAAGAGAACAGTACTGCTTTAGTTTGATTAACCTTCTGTCATACAACAAAAAGTCAATAATATAAAAAATACTGTTTTTTTTTTTTACAAAGTTTGCATAAATTATAGTGAGATTTCATTTCTGGGATTTTTTTTTCCTCTATGTATGGTTCTCCTCTGTGTGCCTTACCTGAAGCTGGATGCTGTAGAGCAATGTATTTGTTCACTGCAGGCAAAATATGTACTTTGTTTGATTCTTCCTTTGGAGTCAGCTCTCTGGAGGAGAAGTATGGGCTGTGTCACTACTGTCTAAAGGGGGTTAGTGCTTGACCCTAGGAAGGATTCAGAGACCAGGCCCTCTCATTTTTATTACTTTTCATCTGCATTGTTGATGCTTTCTACTTAAGCAGGGGCCTCTGCAGAGGGAAAAGCCCCTGCTTTGGTATTCAAGTCCTGCACGCTTCTTCCCAAACACCTGCTAGGCTATTCCCGTGGGGAAATCTGGAAAGTGCTGCATAACCCCTGGTACAGAGCTGGCCCTGGAGGTGGCCACTGAGATTCAGGTCACGAGAACAGAAATTTTGCAAAAAGAAAAAAAAAATCCTGGAGATAAGTGTGCTTCCCTGCTACAAAGTGGAAATGTGAATCCAAGGTGAATGGTGAAAGACTGTAGTTTTAGGCAAAATGCAGGTGATACCTGTTTGGGTGCTCGCTGAGGAGTTGCTGCAGCTTTATACATCTATGCTCAGGCAGTAGTTGTATCTTACATTTTGTGCAGATGGTGTTTATATAGTGTACGCAAGCACAACGCTAGAAAGAGGCCTGAACATCCTGAGATTTTGTATAATTCTTCACCGTTGCTATTGTGTAACTGGAAAGCACAACATTCTTTTCCATTTTATTTTAAGGGAAAAACACACAGTTGTGCTCAACAGGAGCTGCCAGCAGCAGGACAAGTTCCTGGCTGAAGGTGAGTGTTGCCAGCACAGCAAGAGTGGATCTCAGGGCTCTCTGTCCTGGCTAGACGACTCTTGGCCTCCCCGCTCCTGACCCTGGGAGCCAATCTGTGTCTCCTGGGTCTCTCTGGAAAGCTGGGAGCATGTGAGGCTCCCATGGGCTCAGGTAGTGCCTATCCAGCAGCAAATGAAGGTCGCCTTTTGGAGAGGCACATGCCATTGGAGCAATTCCCTTCCTGCAAAAGTTGGCACATGCAAGTAAGCTTGGAAAAAGGAAATGCTGACGTATTTCTTCATCCACCTCATCTGGGATAGACTGCATATTCTTGGCTAGTTTGTACCCATAAGAAACCCCAGCTTAGACCAATTGTTGCCCTGCTCTGAGCGGATAAGTCAAGAGAGTGTTTGTGTGGGGAAGCCTGCACGCATCTCCAGCCAGCCTCTGGGAGCCAAGGAGATGGAAGGGTCCATGGGCACTGCCTATCACTATCATTGTGCTTAACCAAACAAAAACTATTCTTGTGGGACTGCCTCAGCTGAGAATACAAGTGAAAAAAATATATGACGAAGCCAAGAAGCCATTCAAGAAGGAACTCAAGTAGCTTTCAGCTTCTTAGAATGTGCCAAAAACCTGAACATTTTTTTTTTTTGCTTTCAAATTTATGGACTTCGCGAGGTTTTATGTGCTGCAGAAATTCCTCTGGATTTGTATTTGCTGCCCATAAAATTGGGCTGGCAATAAGCACATCAAACTTGTAGAATCCCTGCAAGGCGCTGTGCACACATATGAGGCTACTTAGTGTAATGAGTGTGAAATGCTTGGAAGAAAGGAAACGGCTCCAGGCGGTTTGCTCAGGTTCTCACTATCAGTGGATTCGGGTAGTGAGGAGGAGAGTGTTGCTGAGCTGTGCACATTTGGCTGGGTGGTCGGTGATTGACCATGGGTCTTGGACGGGGTATAGGACGCTAATCCCTCCAGGCTGCATAATTATATTTGGGTCTTCCTGTGTTGGAGCCTGCTGATGTTCAGCTGATTGATTTGGCATGTGTTTGTATTTAGGCATATGCTTAAATGTCATAAGTTTTAATTACAGGAAAATTATAAACAATAATAAAAACTCCAATCAAATCAAACAAATCTAAATGTCGCCCTCAGGCATCAAGGGCCCCTTGCTGCCTTTTGAACCTGGTGATAAACCAGAGGTATCTATGGCCAACTGCAAGGCCATTTCTGGTTCTTGGCATCCCAGCCCTACTGTTTTCTTCTTGGATTTGGTGACTTCTAAGCACATGCTTAGAGTTAAGCTCCTTAGGAAGTGTGTCCCTGAGTAAGAAATATAATTGAGAACAGTAGAAAAGCCTGTAACTCATTATAATCTATCTCATCTTTCTTCAAACATCCAAAAGGGAAAAAATGAGAATTCCTAGAGGAGCTGTGCTACACTTTTATTTTTCACCTCTGTTAAAGATTTTGCTTTGTGAAAGTGGAGTGAGAAGAAAAGTTTGTTAAGGAGTTTATTATTAAATGTTAAGCAGCAGATTGAATAGGTGGCTTCAGGAAATGCTGGAGCAAGAGGTTATTATTCTTGGGGATTAATTAAAGTCTGGACTGTATAAGTGCTGATAACTGTGCACGTTTCTTTAAAACATCCACTTGGGTTTCATGGCAAAGTAGGGTGAGTGGCTGATCATCTGCAGCTCAGGGCAAATGTTGCTATGACTGAGATTTTCTGGTCAAACACTGAGAGAAACTTAGTCGTGGGAGCAGTGTTGTTCAGCTAACAGAAAACAGAGATAGATGATTCCTCTGTGAATTGAACAGTACTTGAAAAAAGATTCATTAACCCATTATAGCAGCACACAGAACATTTCCAGCCTGAAGTTTTATTTCAATGACAAGTTCCAACCATCCTCTCTTGCAGTCCGTGGTAAAACTCTCAATATCTGCTGCTGGGTCGGGTCCTAATGAAGAAGGAAAAGAATCATCTTAGCTTCAATATTTTTATTAACTAAAAGCATTATCGTAACTCAGAGTGATGCTTAAGTGCCTGCACTGAGTTTGGGTGAAGGCGCTTTGACTCAACCCAATGTGGGGCTGAGATAGGTTACATGACCTCAGGCTGCTACCTGTCTCTGGTCAGTACCAGCAAACCTGCACATGTACAGCCCTTTTAACTCTGCAATCTGGCATTAACAATTGCTAGCAGTCCTGAACTCTGGGGATATTTTTGGTATGTAGTTGGCATTGGAAGACTTGACACTGTCTTGATCTTGCTTCCCTGTGAAGCACATTGTGATTCAGCCATTTGCAAGCCCAGCGTCTCACCTTCAGCATCTGAGCAGATGCACAAGAATTCACCATGGAAAGACGAGATGACACCGAGGCCTTCCTCGATCACAAAGCTGAATTAATCCTACCATTATTTTAGTCCAGTGAATCATCTGGGTGAACTGTTTCAGCAAGTGATTCACTGGGTTCACTGAATCATTTTTAGTCCAGTCCCCATCATCTCCAAATCGGGGAAATGTCCCAGAATATGTGCAGCTGCAGAGAGGTCTCCCTTTGGCTGAAGAAAATGGGGGCAAGTGCCAACACTGCTTTACAACAGTGGTGAATTTGGACTCTGTTCTCAGCTTCATTTCTTCCTTTTGATCCATATACAACTTTTTAAAGCAATACAAGTTTGCTTAGATTAAAAAGCAAAACTCTACAAAAATGAAAATAAATGTGCTCATTGAGGTGTTTTGCATATCATAGCTGATACTTACCATTTTATTCATCCTGTATTTATAGAGAAAGCCTGTCTTGATGTCTTGAAGGCACTTTTAATGAGTACACATCATGAATTTTCCAACTCCTTTTAGACTGAAAATGATTTCCTTTCTATTTGTCACAGAATCATGTTATTTTACATTTAAAAGGGTTCTCACGCACCTCCCCTGCACCTGGATTGCAAATGATTATTGGCTATTGTAGTTTGAAAATGAACATTGGTAGAATTGACTTCAAGCTTGTTCAATTAAGTGAAAAAGTTAGCTTCTGCTTTAAAAGAACTGAACAAAACAGGCAAACAGCTGTTGTACTCTCAGCTAAAGACCTCATCAGCTTAGATACATTGACGGGAAAGGTCAGATCCTGCTCTATTTGTCCATAGGGCATCTGTAAGTGGCATACATTGGCATTTGGCTCTTTGCAAAAGGGGTAACGTAAAAACAGGAGCCTTAGAAAATGAGAATCTGCATTATCTTCTGTTAAGTTAGCTTAATTGCCGAGTCTTTTCATATTTTATTTTTCAAATATTAATGAAGTTCAGCAGCACACAGCTTTGAATGGTGATTGTTTGGTCACTGCTGCAACTATCCTGCCAGAGCACACAACTAACTAGCAGAGTTACTGACCTTTGCAATTCACAGTGAGAAAAATGGCACTTACTTTGGCCATAAGTCTGTAAAACTGCAGAGGCAGCATAAATAACATTTACTATGTACGTTAAATATGATTAAGCATACGGATAGAAAGAAGCTTGGTTTAAAGTGCTACTGATTGCTCTGCTGCATGTTTCTGTTGAATAGGTCCTGCAAGGAGGAAAACAAGATTACAATTTAATGACTGAATAGTTTACATTTTGTATCATTTCCTTTTATCAGTTAATTAGCTGAAATAAAGGATGCCATTGCATATTTTTTCTATCAATTCCTAGGATAAAAGAGATTTCTCTTTTCTATTAGTTATTCCTGTGATGCTACAGTCAACTCCAGAGAGCAGCCAAAGGCATTGTTCTTTCACCATTGGTTGACAATGTAATATTGCATAGAGTTGTGAGGACCACGTGTTTATATGGCACAGAATCAAAATCTTGTCTCCCCAGTGTAACAGAATTGCACAAGAAATGTGTTCGTGCCTAGTACAGGCAGTGTGTGTCCTTTGGTGACCACTAGAGAAGGCTGATGCTTCGGGCGTTGTGGTGACATAGTGGGCAGGTCCTGGCACTTGTGACAGGGCTCATCCACATTTTGGGCACTTTTCAGGCCTTCCCATTCCAAATCCTTTTGGCTGTGGTCAGATCAGCAACAGTGGCCTTGGAAAACATTGCTTGAACTCATGGGCTTGACAGACTCTGGGCAGGTCTTCAATCTAAGCAATTTAAGCTTCATGCTTAAGATTTAAGAGACAGTCTGCTCTGTGTTCATATTTAAGGACAAATCTACAGACAGGGAGCAGCAAAATGACTGGCTGGCTAGCTATCACATATGACTGCTCAATTTTGTGTGAGGTTTTTACACAGAGATCTAAGACTTGTTTTCTAAAACCCACCAACAGAGAAGATGATGGCAGTTCTTATTAGGAAACAAACACAGCTCTATTTATACAGAAAAGCTGTCTGTTCATTAATGATCTTATGTAGGTAATAGCTAGCAGTAGTGATGGTAATTTGCTGCTTGGAACACATTTACCCAAAATACGGATACTTATTTTCAGAGACGATGACATATACTGACTTGTTCAATACAGAGATAAAGAAATAGCTGTTGTATTTTACAGAACAACTGCCTTTATTCCTTCTCTTCCTTTGTCCCTTGAGCTTGAGAGTATGACTATTTAATTAAAGATTGAATGAGAGTCCAAGTTTAATTTTTTTCTAAACAATAAACTCCAACATATTCAACAATGTCTCATGCCTTCCTGGCATTTTGACGTACGCCTGCAGCAGAGAGTCTATTGAATTTGGTATGTGACTAAAATCTAACAAAGAACACTGTCTACTGAACTCTAAATCTGCTTGGTTAAATCATTCAGTGTGCAGTACAAGCTGTACAGCTGAACTGAAAATAAGTGAAGCCCTTATGAAACAGCCGGGAAGAAATTCTCAAAACATAATCAGAGG
>JAUBOD010000677.1:438884-456867 GCA_032353885.1 Nothura maculosa | reverse complement strand
AGGAAAATCCAGAGAAATAAAACTCAACTTACTTGTGTTTATAGTATAACATTTGTTAATGTTTGCCTTGTTTTGGTTAAGTGGGTAAATCACCTACAGATTGAATTGCCTGTGGGTGTATCTTGCATAGTTAATGA
Source organism: Nothura maculosa (assembly GCA_032353885.1). NCBI lineage: Eukaryota > Metazoa > Chordata > Aves > Tinamiformes > Tinamidae > Nothura > Nothura maculosa. Next base: position 456,730 of record JAUBOD010000677.1, on the reverse strand, counting down.
CAGCTGAGGTGCCATGGCAGGCCTGATTAAATTGCTGTGTTAAGATTACACACATGCTACCCATGGCACAGTGTTTTTAGTATGTGCTGGGAATGTTAAGAAGGCTGCCAACATCCAGCAAGATTTAGTCCTGGATGTTGCTTGGCTCCCAAGCACAAGCATCATCCTATCACTTGCCATCTCTTCTGTCATTCCAAATAGGTGGCATTCGCCACTGCAAGAATGAGACCTGTTAGGTCTTTAACCAAGTCCTGCAGTTGAGACGTGCTGGAAAGATTCCTGCTGGAAATAGCTTTTCTTTTTTAAACTGTCATATCTGGAGCGACATTAAATGTGTCACAACAGAATTAGTGTTATGTCTTCTAAAATTCTCTTTGAGTTTTTGGATGTGAACAATGAAGATATTCGGCACAGTGAAGTACTTAAGAAAATATAACTAAACTGTGGATCAATGGTGAATGAAATCAGAAGCAAATTTATGTGATATAATGATAAATGGAGACCATAATTTTCCAGACTCCAGTTAATATTGGGTATGATGATATAATTTTGTGTAGAGAAAATTTTGTATAGCAGATTACTTTCTTGTGCAGTTTTCATCTACCTGAAAATATGGAGATTATTGCAATTAGATGATTCTTTTTCTTTTCCTAACAAGATTGCATGGGTAGGGATTATTAAGGGAATGATTCTGCAGAAACCTAGGCTAAAAAGAATCGTAAAGCAAACGGTTTTTCCTTAAGATTGTAGCTAGACTCATTGAAATCTGTAGATGCTTAGTGATCCATCACCTTTTGAGGTGTTTTAAGTGTATTATGGGCTTTGTAAAGTAGTTACTGGAATGAACCCAAATGATTTTTCACTTGGTCTTTTGCATTTATGTAAGATATTTATCCCAAAATAGGATTTTCTGAAATACTGGAAGATAAATAAATATGGCATAAGAATTCCCCAAATTCACTTCTGAGGTGGAAGCAGGAGTCCCACAGCTCCTTGGCTCCCCAGGTGTAGCACTCATGGATGGCTCTGTTTCTGCTCCGTCAGCCTTTCCCATATATAGAAAGTAAAATCCCATTAACTTGGCTCTTCCCACTTTAATTTCAGCATGGCTAGATGGCCTTTTTTCCTGCATTTGGTTAAGAAGGGCTGAAACAGGAAACTTTTGCAAAGCTTTGCCCCAGCAGATGTTTCTTCCCTTCCAAGGAAAGGGAGCGTGAGCCCAATGAGACAAGCATGTGGTGGTTGCAGAGCTGCCACCCATATTGGGCAAAGTAGGATCCTTGCCAGAGACACAATTACCTTGAGAGTTAATACTAATTGGTTTATTGGATATCATTAAAAATACTGCCATCTTAGGCAAGGACTAAGATAATATTCTTCTGAGGGAAGAATGATGATTCTTACTTTCTTATTCATATATAGCCTTTAATTTTATTTTTTTTTACCTTTTTCGATGCCCCGCCACAGACGTGGAATGAGCAAAGGCCACCACTAGAGATGATTTACCTGGGTAAGATCCCTTACTTTTAGTTCTCCTGTATAGTACTCTTGACCTTTTCCAAAGTTTTGGATGAAGAACTTCATAAAGTGTTTGATGATATCATGAAGGTTAATTACAATTTGTGCTATGGCAAGAGACATGCAGTAAATGATTTAAAGAATAATAAAACTATAGAGGTCAAGGGAGATGATAGCAAAGGTTTCCATAGTCATAATGAATAATGAGTTGGAATAATTAGACAGTTATAGTGATGATTATCAAAAATTAACATGTGAGCTCACTAAAGAGTTTCAGCTGTTTTTAGATGGGGTTATTGATAAGGGTTTGCAAAAGAGGCAGCCTACATATAACATGCAACTTCTCCCATTCTGGTGACTGCAACTCAGTAAAATGTACATGATTCTAGGAAATGGAATTTTAGGTTGTCCTACATAAAAGTGAAAACAGATTTGCTATTGGGTGTCACAATGAGAAAAGTGACTGCAGCTCTTTGCAGTTCAGACAGATGTTAAAACAACCTACTTAATTCTGAGGCATTGCAGTACAAAAAAAAAAAAGGTAATTTTCTAAAATAACACAAAAATCTTGAGCTAAAAACATCAAAGGACTAAGTTACATGTGAGAAATTGAATTCTTGGGGAAGGAACTTTAAGAGCAATTTTGTAGGAATGTCTTAATATCCATTTCACCAACAATACATAAGGTTCAGATAAACCTCTTTAAGTTGAATATCCTCATAACAGTGTGGATGTATTGGGTTTTTTTTTGTTTTGTTTTATTTGTTTTTTTTTCCTTCCCTTTTTCTAACCAGGTCACGGGGCAGATGAAGCCTGTGTCTCACAGGCAGCTGTGCTCAGGTGGGCCCCAGCAAGGCGGCTGACGTGTCCTTCAGCCTCAGGTTTGCTTGGCTGATGGAAAGTTATGAAGAGGTTCATTGTACAGCAGTAACTTTATGGTAAGCCTGCTTTGCTGTTTCCTAGCTGGATGGGATTTGAAAGCCATCTATGGATTTGAAACTTCAGCAGTTTCTGCTTCTCTGATACTCTTCAACCAGGCAAAGAAAAATTTGGGTCTGTAATATGCCCCTAATTCTTCCATGCAGACTATTATCTGCTCATTATTGAGCTATAATAAACAGGGAGTCCTTGAAGGAGTTCTCTCTCCAAATCACTTTAAGAATGAAAGCGAGCTATATTGAATCAAGGACGTATTGTCGGATGGAGTCGTTTCTGGGTAAGCAGTTCTTTTTCTTTGAATTATGGCCAGCAACTTGGACAGATGGATGTAATTTGAAAGGAAGTGAGGCAGTCTAAGTAGGAGTGAGTTTATAGAGGTTTTCCCATCAGCTGTTAACTCTGATTTTCATATGCATCTCATAGCAAAACAAGCCATAACAACAGTGCCTGACTGCATAGGTAAGATGTAGTACGTCAAGTTAGCTGATCAGTGTTAAGTGGCTAGCTGTGTATGCCCAGTAGCAGCAAGTAGCCCCACAAATAAAAGAAAGTTAATTAAAATGTTAGCAAATATAAATAACCCAAGGTTAGTGAGCATTGTTTCATTTTAAATTAATAAATATGCAAAGGTAATGTTTATAATTAAAGCTATAATTTATCTTCATGCTCTGTTTGCTTAATAACAACTGTAACATAATGTTACATGTAGAAATATAGTAATAGATTTGTTTAGTGCTGACATTATAAACAAATGTCTCAGTCTATTTATTCTAAGTTATGATACAGATTCTTTTCACATGCATCTGATGGCCTTTAAACCATTTAAAATGAAAGACATTAATGTAATCTAATCTTGATACTGAACATAACATTTCAGTTTGAATTATCCTGAATCCATGATCCATTTTATTACTCACAAAGCACTTTATACATTTATGATAATGGCAAAACTTGCTCTGTTGTTTAAATCACATTTCACATGGGATGATTTTTTTTATTTTATTTTTTAAAATCCTTTTGGTAGTAAAATACAAATAAAGAAAAGTCAATGCTCAGTAAGCCCTTTAACAAAGCAAACAATTCAGCTTTTTATGACATTAGCAAATAATAAAAGATCTGACATTTACACTTGATGAAATTTTATGCTATAACAGAGATGAAGAAAATGGAATGGAAATCACACATGATAAAAACTGTCCAGGAAATTCAGACAGGTCTTTAAAAACTACTGCTAAATATTTGGGGAGTTCTTTGCATTAGAGGAAAAAAATATGTCTTTGAAAGTTATTTCACACATGCAAATACTCTAATTATTTTGAGTTATTCTAGTAAAATAATGAGTGACTTGAGAATTTATGCATATAAGGAACATCCACATCAACATCATGTAGAAATATTCAAATAAATGTTTGTAGGAATTAAAGTTGATTTGCCATAGTAGCCACAAGGAACAGAGATACTTTTCCCAAAAACTTATGGTAAATCTTCTTAAACTTTGGATTTAACTCCAAGTATCTTGTTTTTAAAGTAGGCTTTTAGCTTCCCTTACTTTAAATTTTAAGGAGAAATGTGGTCAGAAAGCAGAGGCACAAGAAAATGTTGTGGACAGAAGGGCCAGAAATGGCCCAATTGATGTTGTGAATCTTGCTACGAGTTTGCTGTGTTGCCTAACGTGTCTTGGGTAGGATTTCTAGGGATGCTCATTACGTGATCAAGAAAAGCTTTGAAGAACTAGGGAGGAGTCGAGCTCGTAGCTGCAGCTCTTGGGTTGTGGACATCTCGTAGTGCTGAGATAAGTTGTGCACTCCTTGTGTACTCATAGGTGGGAAATGAGAAACCCTACACATGGTTGTATTCAGGAGACTGGATGTAACTGCTGAACAGAATAAACTTAAGGTACAATTATTAACTGTTGTTATCAGGAAAGACCTAAAGAATAGTAAGACCACTATTTTTCAAGTGTTTTATTACAACAAAAGATCCTAAAAGCCTAATTTAAGACTGTACTTAAGGACTGAAAACCAAAAACGAACCTACCAAAAACGAACCTACCAAAAACAAACCTTTTTTTTTTTCTTTCTTTCTTTTTTTTTTTTTTTTACAAAAAAAGTTCAATAGCAGGTTTCAGTTTTATCAATCTCTCTAAATCATCTCATAGAATAGGAAAAAAAACTACAAAAGATCCTCTGTAGTGATCCCACGCCATTGCAGCAAGTGCTGCGAGTGAAGTGTGTTCTCTGTAAAATCATTGTCTGTCAAAAAAAAAAAAAAAAGGTGAAAATAAAAGAAGGGAGAATTAAAGAGTTCAAAGACCTTGGGATTTGTCATTAACTTGCTTCTCAGGGAACAGGGAATGAAGCTTTGGCCAGGAGGGCTGGAGCACAGGCCATGGGCAGGGTGAAGGTGGACAACGGAGCCGCCATGTGCAGGCAAAGAGAGTACAACTAGAGGAGCATCAGGCTGAGACATCTTCATTAATTTTATCGTATGTCTGCTTTCCAAAATCTTCTTGTGTGTTCACTCGAGCTTGATCGCATTCAATGATATCCTTGCCAATTTATTGTAAACATCTCCCTTCAGAGCTGTGAAAAAGAGATAATTCTAAACTGTTTAGAAGAAGAAAAAAAAAGAACAACAAAGGGAAGAAAAGCGAAGCTTGATACAAAACCATCATTACTGGTACCAACTGATAGCACCTGAAACTGATAGTTGTGAAACTCAAATACAATATAACCAAATCACTCCAATCCTTTCTCACTGGAGAAATCTTCTTTTCCCCTTTCCTTCTCAAAAGAACCTTGCTGCAGAATAATTATTAAGGCAGACCTAGGGAGCTGTGTTCATTTCGGAGCTTTCATTTTTAGAAAGGCTGTTTAATATTTATATAAAGCTCATGTTAAGTTTATGCACCTGTCAAAATACTAAATTATATGATAGTGATTGCAAAATGAGCTATTTATCAGACAGATGTCTCCACTGAGCCGACATGGGGGCTGGATTCTCATGCGGCAGGGGAATGGCACTGGATTTGCAGTGAACACAGAGTGCTTAACCCTGAAACTGCATGAGGTTTGGGGGAGAATGTCCTTTCCATTGGAAAAGAGGCTCTAGCCCGTGTTCAGAAATGGCCTTATTTTGTGGACAGGTGGTTCCCGTGCATCAGAAATACGGAGCCTCCATATATTAAGTTAAAATAGGAATATGCTAGTCTTGGTCCTAGGTGCTTGGATCTGGCTTCCAGCAGCCTCCTTTTCAGTATGTCAATAAATAAATAATCTCAATGTCTCTACATCCAAACTAATCTTGTGCATTTTATTTTTAAGTGTTTATTGGTGAAGAATAAGCTGCATGGACTTCACTCTGCTTTGGAGGCAAAACTTTGTAAATATAACTAAGACTTTCTAATCCTTATCATAATAAAGGCCAGTGATGGGAACAGGTGGATACTGCAGTCGCTGCTTTCCAGCAACACAACCCTTGCTGCACAGTGTTTTGAACAGGGTTTCTCAAAGTGGGAAGAAAAGGAGAAAAGGAAAAAAAAATAAAATAGTTGAATTCCTTCCTTAAATGAAAGAAAAAATGCTCCCGCCAAAAATCTAGTAAATGTATGTTTTAGAGCATGAAAATTTTTCAAGTTCTTTAATTCAAAGGGCATTTGTGAAAAATTCCCTACATCTTTAAAATATGATCAAATAGACAAAATATTCTATATATCACTTGTGCTCTATACTTATTGCAGTTACTAAATGTGCACATTAAATACACTAGGAAGAGAGTTTTTTAACTCACTTTGCATTTGTTTTGAAGCTGCGTGATAGATTATGAATTAACATACTACTGAAAAACCCATGCAAAAATAAAATGCAATAGATATCTAATTATAACCTGAAGTGAAAATGAGTTGTTTCTTCTTGTGATATTTCTTATGATTTGCTGCTTTATAAATAACCGTGATTTATTATTGTTTCACCTAGTGTTCTGCTGGTGATGGATCATTACAGTAGATCAACATAATTTTGAAATCACAACAGAGCTATTTTTTTTTTTTCTCCCGTATAATTCAATTTTAAATCCACTACCTAGGTTGGTGAGTATCACTATCCATCTCCGTTAGGTTACATTTTATTAGAAAGGAGATATGTTAATCTATTTTGTAGCTCTTCATTACTAATAACTATTCATTAGACTTCCCTATTAAAATGCCCAGCATACCTTTGATAGTTTCATTATGTTTTCAACATGACTTGCATGACAACCACCGAGGAAAAAGGGAGGACATAGGCCCAGACTTGCTGACAGGGACTTGGAGAGGTTTATCTAGATTTTCTCTTCCTCCACGCAAAGCAAAGGAGCCGCCACGGACATGGAGCTCTGCAGAGGCAGGTGGAGGGAAGTCTCTGCAGGACATGCTGGCACAGCAAGTGGTTTATCCACGTGTTTAGGGAGGAACAAAAAATTAGCAGCATCTGAAGAGTTTCACCAATGCCAAACTCTAATGAACCTTAAAAAAAGAAATGAATAAGTAAAAAGAAAAGAAAGAGAGGGGAAAAAAAAGAAACCCCTAAAAACATGATTAAAATGTGTTTATATACAGTTTTAAAGCTCCTGCTTTACAACTGAATAAATAACTCCTTGAGCAATAATTTATTTGCATGCTGTTAATTAGAAGCATAATTAATTTTTGTAGATTATAAATAATGGTGTGCAAAATGTCATTCCCAGCAGATCAAATGGAAATAATATAAACATTCTCTCTTTCTCAAAAAAAAAAAAGAATAGCTTGCAATGAAACTGGCTTAAATTAGTTATGAGTTTTTGTGATGTCTTATACTAATGAAAACTATAAATTTGTGTCTGAAGTTAGTAATTTATTGGCAAAATGCAAAGATTCATTAATCATTCTGCTTTCTCTTACACTTGGCACATATGGAAGGAAAATCTCTCTGTTTATCACTGCTTCAAATAAACAGTAGCATAAGTAGATTATTCCCAACAGAAAGATTTTTCCCACACCCTAATCTCAGAGCAATCATTCACTGATCTAAATGAGCAGTTACTTAAACCGCTAAGAAGGGATGCTAATTAGCCAAGAAAACCAGGCAAGAGTACTTAATTTTTAAAAAAAATTCCCCTTTTCCCCCACTATCCTATTTCTAATGTATTATTTACTTTCTCTTTGCTTGGATGTTGTCTCCATGACAATTTCCTACTTAGCAGTGTCTCATCAGGACAGTAACTTCTTATGATGTCCTGGGCTGCATCTTTGATTCTGGAGCTTCCACTCACTCGTGCTCTCACTTCCTGCTTAACTCAGGTATTTAACAGGAGGGCTGCAAGCCCATCTTGCTCCCTGCAAGCAGAGAGGGTGGATCTTGGTCTTCCTGCACTTAAAACACTCTAGAACAAGAGAACAAGAATTTTATAACAGTTTCTTTTTTTCTACAGATGCTTCAGGTCTAAATATCCTTCATAACAAACTATGATCCTTAGAAAAATAAATTCCTTTATCTTTTGAGGGCTCTACATTAGGTAGAAATTCTGTATCTACAGTGGGTGACCTACAAAAAGCAGCACAGTTCTGCCCAACCTAGAGATAACCTGGGATCTGTGGCTGTGATTGCAAAACTGGTTGGGTCATCCAAGTGTGCAGGACTTGCATCTCCAGGAAAGAGGACCCCAGGACACAGAGGAGACACAGGTCAGCTGGTCCAGGTCTTTATTTTTTGACTCTTATTGTCATCTTACTGTCTATGAGGATATGAAAGTAGAAATCACACGAAAAGCCAATAATTAACACAAAGTAAACCTAACAGCCTTTTTGTAGATTAGATTTTTTTTTTCAGTTTCCAAATTCCATTTTATTCTTGTTTTATCCTGCCATGCGACCTGTGAATATTAAGGTAGGTAAGCAGGGATATTTCATGGAGAATATATGGACATTGACAATAGTTAGCTAATGGCTACAGGGAATCTTTCAAATTTTAAATTTATGTATTTATTCCATTAAAAATGAAATAATTCTACAGAGGGGAGAGGCTCTGAGCAACAACAACACTATTAGCAGATGGATGGAGTCCATTGGATATGGATGAAATTCTTGAACTGTCTTACAAGCTATGGAGTTCTTTTATCCTTCTCTCTAATTCCGTCAGACAAACAAAGCTTTGAACAGCTGACCTCATCTAAAATACACTTTCTTTCCTAATAAGTTTTATTCCCTTTTTATGTCCTTTTGCAAGTACAAGAATTGTCCTTCTCATACACTATTCCATTGGTGGGGTGGAGGAAACCCTTATATTTTTTCATTCATTCTTCAAATAGATTTTTAATATCTTCTTTATGGACAATTCCAAGATGGTTGGCAAAGACAAGGTTATAACAGATCTAGAGATTCTGTTTTTGATTTTAGCAGGCTGTGTAAAATGTAGGTGAACAGTGGGAATAGAGCTGAATGCCATTGGCTTTTCAGACTCCAGGAAACACACCAAGAATATTCCTATGTATATTCCTAGGATATTAAAAATTAAGCATATTTAACATGTTTAGGTTGGTGTCTGCTTTGAGAACATGAGCTGTGATTGAGCTCCTCTGTTGCGGACCCAGGCAGTACTGTGGCCCTTTCATGTATTCCCCATTAAAATGCTCATGTTCCATTTCTCTTGCATTGATGAGAGGTGGAAAAATTGAAGATGCGGAAGAGAACAAGGAGTTCTCATAAGCTAAGTAGAAAGTTATCATGTCAACACATGAATAAATACTTTGCATGTCTATGGCTAGACACAAAATCCTGAGAGATTTCAGTGCTCTGCCTCATTTTGCCTAGAAAATTACTAGCTTAGGAAATTGTGCCAAGCAAGTCACAGACTGATATAAAGCACATGTAACAGTGTGCAAAAACTCTTCAGTGGAAAGCGTAGTGCTTGGACATCTGCAATTACAGGTTCTGGCCTTAACTCAGGATTATTATAAGGTTTCAGAAAGTAGTCTGCGTTTCTGAGTCTCTAATGGTAAAATGAGAATAAAAATGAGTCTGATTAGGATGTTATTAATTATTATTTGAGAAATGCTCTGAGGTCTCTGAAGAAAAGCACTAAAGACAGGAAAATAAGTATTGTTTTTCAAATACGTAGTCACTGGGCTTGAATACACTGATTCTGAGGATAAATGACATACAGCTTCACCTATTTAGTAAAACTGCTATGAAAACTCAGGAAAAGCTTGGAGCTGAGAAAGAAATTTATGTTTTGGTATGAATTATTATATTAAATCCTGACCCCAGACTAGATGTGCCATTGGACAGATGCACAATGTAACATAGAATATACAGAAATTACTGAGAGAAGGAGGAGTCAGAATAATGAGGCTGAAAGCATGAAATGCTTCCAAATTCTTTCACCATCTTTAAATAGTGCCTTGGTCTTTTGTTCCTTTTATGATAAATGATGTCTTAGTATTGCAGTGACAGTGAAGCTTATACTCTAAATTGTAGGGAAAAAAGTTAATAGAGATTAAATATATGTTCACTTAGCCACAAAATCTTTTTATAAAGCTAGATACCACCAATAATCTCTCTTCATCTGTTATTGATGATGCATTACTCATGTGTGACTGCTTTTCCTCACGTCACAGTTAAGTCTAATGAGCTATGGCAGAAGATAATGTCAAATTTTTCTTTGAGGAAAAGAATCAGATTTTGGAAGTATTACAAAACAGCACCATGATGAACTGTTTTATTAAAATGCCAGAAAATGTCTTTCTTTAGAGACAGATGTATCATCTCTGATTTCCTTTATTCTGAATTATAGTTAGTATTTTACTATTCTGTGCCTGACTCTATAACTTTTATTCTGAGCTGCCTGACACACTTCAGCGAATTCAAGCTCTTACACAACAACTTAAAGGTTACAGAATCTGGTCTTTTATTATTAAATATTGCTTGATATTTAAACCTCAGTCAGAAAAATACATGAAAATGCTGGCTTCCTCCTCCACCAACGTTTCTATGTGAAAACTAGATGGATTTTTTTTCTTTTTGTCTATAAGTAGGTGGAATCTGGGGAGTGCAAAACTAATAGGCCAATTGACTGCCATCCTGCACATATCCTGTATCTTGTTGCCTGTATAGTCAAAGTTTGGACCATTATTGTGAAGAATGAGGGAGAAAAAAGGGTTTAGGAGACGTATATTACAGAAATGCTTTACCCTATGATGAGCTGGTTGGATTTACACACGATAAGTACTAGGTGCCATATGATACGTGCAAGCAGTTGTGCTCCCCATCTTGAGCTTCAGAAAAACTTGTGCCCAAACTCATGTTTTCCTGAATTAGTTAATACAAACTTTACAGGGATGATGAAGCCTCTCAGATATTTCAGTCACAGGCATTAACACACAGCCTAGAAGAAAATAATATGTAGATTCAGGAAATAATGCATTCAGGCAAAATTACTGGGACCTCGTGGAACTGTTTAAATCTCCAGATGTAGATTTTGTTTGGTTTAAAGGCATTATATGAATGATATAACCTGCTTTATGAATAGCAAATTATGTTTATGGAAATATTTGTATTTTATACATTCCGGAACATCTTACTTGGCATATAAATGCAAAACAACTTCATTTTTACTGAGATGACATGGTCATGAATGGGAGATATTGAGCAATAGAATAGATAATGATCCATACGTAACAGTTGCTTTTAGATATATGGCCACATTTGCAGAGATTCTAGGGAGGTTTCATGCACTTTAGTGCAATTTACTAAATACAATGTGGGGTGAAATTGCTGTTGCTGGAGCACAGGACAGCTTCAGAAATGAGTAGCTCTGGAGGTGGGGTAAATACCTTATGTATTCACCTGGAACACCAAGCATTAGAATATTTAGGTGATTATTCTCTTGAAATAATTTCCAAAATTGCAATACTTTAGCCAGTGAATTCCAGTTAATAATTTAACACAAGAAATTGTTTTTTTCCAGACGCAATTCCTTGCTGAACCTTTCCTAGTGAAGTTCCTCACCATTCCCGATCCAATTTCTTCATGTCTTCATTTGTCTTCACAGCCTCAGTTCCCCTGACACGCACAAGGCCGAATCTCAAAGCCTTTTCTTTGTTCCTAGCTCTGTCTCTCACTGAACTTTACATTAGTATTCCCTCCTTTTATCCCCCAAAAAGCTCTTAAGTTCTTACATGGCTAGAGGGACACAAGACAACACACTTCACTGCGAGCTCGGAGCTGAGCAGACTTTTTCAAAATCTGCAGCAACCACCTCATTGATAATGCAGTCTGTCTGACCAATTCTTTAGGAAAGCATACCAAAAATGATTTGGCCTTTAGATAACTGACTGATGTGTGCTACCTTGCCACACAGCTCCCACTCACCTCTTCTACTCCTGGAAACAGATGTGTATATATGATTTTTCTTTTTTCTTGTGAAATATTCAATAAACTTTATGCAATCCAAGCAGTAGTGATACTGAATTTAAAATATGATGAATGCAGCTTAACTAGGAAAACCTTGATCCATCTTCTGAGAAGGGAGAGCCAACCTTACAGTGGGAAAGAACTGGAGAGACCTAATAGGATTGGTCCTTGCAAAGTTGTAGCTAATAGCATGCAGTGAGATTTTCAGAAGCAGCAGAGGAAAAAAATAAACTTTAATAGAACTCCCAAAGTTGATCTTCTTTTTATAGGAATTACCTCTGTGCTGTTAAGCTTCCATGACATGAAGTCCTCTTCTAACTCATAATAGGAAATATTCTGCCTGCTAGATTTGTGTTTACAGTTTTCAGATTGAAAATTCATTTTTATAAACCAGTTCTTGTTTTCTGTGATAACTTCTGTATGTTGTACTGCACTATAAATCAACATAAACCTTGTTTTTATGGGTATCTATATATATATATGAATATAAAATCACTGTAATTAATCTTCATGCTGAAAAAATAAGATGCTCCTCAAATCTTAATGCAATAGGTAATAAGTAAGCACTTTGAACTAAAAGAGATAGGAAAAGCAAGAGGTGCATATGAATCTTTTGGCAGTGGCAGTTTATATTATAAGAGTACCTAGTAGGTCTTAAGTAACAGGGTCCAAATATTATATAAGTGCTCTATTTCATGACAATTTGGGTAGTTTCCATGGAGATAATTAGGTTGTCACAAAATAAGGGTAAGAACTCCAAGTGCAAAATAAATAGGAGGAGCACATGGACTTCCAAGCAACAAAGATGTTCTTCTTTTGCTCTGTAATAACAAAAGGTGCCTATAATCACAGCAGTGAAAGACCGAGCTGTCTTTGCTATAAATACTGCGGCCATTCAGTATTATCAACATTCTGTATTTCATACCAGGTCTCTCAATACCTTTTTCTTTATGATAGTTCTTTCACGGGATAATAGTTTTCACCGGTTACACTAGAACGAGGCCAACCTGTTAGCTGGAATAAATCAGCCCAGCTGGACTGAAGTCAAGGAAACTGCTAAATTGAAGACAAATTAAGCTGTACTGAATTAAACCATTTGAATTGATTAGGTCAGTAATGTAAACAACAGCAGAGAAATAGCTGTTTTTCTCTCTGCCCTATGAGTATTGAGTTCAGGGGTTTGGTCAACTTGCATTAGCAACTGCCTCAGCACTTGACTTCTGTAGGTGCTGGGAATGGCTGTAAACTCTGTGCTCTGGATGTCTGGATCACTGTTCTGCTCAATCAGAGCAGATTTTGTTTTTTCTTTTCTTCCAGTGTATTCCTTTAAGTTAATGACAAATGTGCATAGCACAGAAGGACATGTCAAGTTTCCCAACAGTATTTGCCTTACCGATGCAATTGCGTTGCAATTTCTTGCTAGGAAACCTCCTCTTTTTAACTCTCGGAAATACTGAGGAAAATAAAAAGGCAGTAAAGTCTCGATGCAGGGATTCTTGCTTAAGCTGCAGGTAAGGTTTTGGTTGTGTGTTAAGCATTTGCAACTGTTTGTTGTACTTTCTAATTCTTGGTCTTTTAAGTGACTTAAGTCCCTTTTCAGCCAATGTGAGCATTTAGGACCTGATAGTTTGGGGACTTAGGCTGGCAAAGCTGAAGTTGGGGTTAGCCAAGTCCCACATGCTCTAAAACAGCAGCTAGAGGTCGGTAAACTCATAGTTCTCCAAATGATGCTAAACACTTAAATTTTAGCAACAAAATACCATCTTTCAGATCTCTTCCTCATATCTCTTCCTCATGTTGAATGTTTTTCTTTCCACAATGTTGTATTTAATGAATAAGGTGCTATTTACAGAAACAACACACAATACCAGTAAGCCCAAAAGCTTCCAGAACTTGTTCTGTTTTTCTTATTTGTGTGTGTGGGAAAAAGCAGTGTAGGAGACTTGTCCCATTAATTGTCCCTTTCTGAAGGAGAACTACATGTGTAGCACAGGCAAAACATTTTATGCAGTTAGATTATAGATAAATCTAGAGGCTCCGCCTGTCTCTTGTTTATTAATTCAGCAGCACTGCCTTGTTCTTTGTTTGTAGCTGACAAAGGCTTTTGTAACTTAAAACGTTGGAGAGAGTTCTTGCTTCTTCCTAAGGTCTCAAGTTACTTGAGTGAGAAGAGATGCCCAGGCCCAAATTGCTGTGGGTTTTTTTTTGTTTGTTTGGGTTTTTGGTTTTTTTCTTGAATCATTCTATTTTTTGATCTTATCTTTTCCCTAGCTTTCCCTTCTTTCTTTTTTTTCTCCTTTCCTCTATATCTTCATTTTATGTCTTCATTTTAGCCTTTGGGCTAGGATCTTCCTGTTTTCATTCTATGATGATCATTTATCCAAAAGAACAGACCCTGAAGGAAGTCTGCATTTTAGTTTGCAAGCTAGACTTGAACAGTGACGCAGAGCTCTGTGCTAAGCTACCTAAATTACTCTTGTTGACTAGTGCAGCAGTGGGATTTCTTACTGTGTGAAGCAGCTCAGATTTTCTATCCAGAAGTTCAATACGCTGCACAACTGAACTTGTGAACATACAAGAATGTAAGAACTGCATGAATTTTTGAATAATGTTTCTAAAAATACTTTTTTTCCCCACTGGGATGAAGTTCTAATACACATATTCCCAAAGCTGCCTAAAATCTGCATATGAGGTTCTCAGAACTTGATTTCCCACAAACCATGGCCACTAGCCATTAAGGACTAGTCTAGCAGAAGATGGTTTTCCCAATGGGCAAATAAATATATCCTTCCTAATTTTTCAGAAGGATACTCAGTTCTGGCCATGTGATAAAAGACCAAATGTCTCATTTGAGGTTCTTTGGCTTTGGATTTGAGCTTGGGGTTTGGTGTCTACTGAAGCCACATTTGTTCGCTTTTGGGTTATGTGCAATGATTCCAGTTATTAATGAACTAGCACATCAGCTCTGAGGTGCAGGTTCAAGGCACCATTTATAAGATGAAGCACTGGGCTATGAATAGTGGCTGCCCTCACTTTGTTGCCTGCAGAATATATTCACTCTAGCACGGAGCAGTGCATTGAAATGCAGTAGAGCTTCATTACGGAGGAGCACGGATGCCTCTGGATGTTGTCCTTGTGTGGTGAAGGTCCTACTACTTTCATTGAGTTAGCAGCATTGTAGGGAAATTAGTGACATATAGCAACTCCTTGCAGGATTTGCAGTCTAGACAATGGTTTTTACTGCCTTACAGCTGCAAGGAATACCTTCAAAGCAAATATCAAACATCCAATCAGTATAATCTGACACCATAAAAAATGCCAGATTTTACATAACTGAGGGTTGTTTTTTTTTTCTAACAGAGTCCATGAAATATCAGAGCCCTTTACACCTGGAGCATCTGCATCATAAGAGATAAACACAAAACCAACAGGTAAAAGCAAAAGCTATTGGAGAAGCCACATTTTGATTTTCACAAAGGCAAAACAGGGTCATTTGGTGAATTCCTTTTGTAACAGTGTCTTAACTCTTTCCCATTGAAAGATATAGTCTCTACTCTTTGCAAAGAGTGGATGATGATTATGCTATAGCCTCTACAATTCCCTAACGGTGGTTGCTGTTGTTTCTGCTGCAGGTAAGATAGGGACATCTACCAGGCCTTTGGGATATTTCGTTCTGCTGAACCACACTGTGAGATGTAATAATTGATTTATTTAATGATCTTTGATGTCTTGGAGCTCTGTGGTCTACCAAAGGACTTCTGGGTCTTAACATTTGTATTGAGAGAATTTCAAAAGGCTCAAAGGGGGAGGCAATAATTTAAATCATATCAAAAGACAATCTCCAAGTCAGGGAGTCTGGGATAGTCAGCAAAGTGCTCAGAGTCTCCTCAGAGGTCAAAGAAACCAAAGTGTGTTGTGTAGCTGCTGCTCGTTTGGTTGCAAATCAAGTGCCCTTCCTTTGGTAGAGTCTCTGAGCGGAGCATTTGGAGAGCGTTCCTCGAAGCTTCCCTGGGAAGGCAATAATTTTTAAAAATAAATCTTTTTGATGGGGTTTAACCTTTTGTGGAGAGAATGTGTTAATAGCATTTCTTCCCTTTAACAAACCACCGTACAACGCTTATCAAAAACAAACATTAAATGCAGTATTCTGGGGTAGCAAAGGTAGCATGGAGGAGAAGAGAAGGCTTCCAGTTCAGTGCTTGAAGTTTTATGATCTTTTTTTCCTTGGCCATCATTCTCCTTAAAACAGAAAACAGTGACAAGATAAACTGAGAATAAAATAAGTACAGAGCCATGTCAAGGCTCATCACTTTTCAGCTCTAGCAAGGTTAGGTTTCCAGATCCGGGTGCTTCTCTCTCTCACCATCCACTCTGCTTTCACTGGAGACAAAGGGGTTTTTTTTGTTTCTTTTTAAATTTTGGATGCTGAGGAATTGTGCCAGGCCAAGCTGGCAAAAAGGTAAGTGCCACAGCAGGGAGGAAGATTCATAAATGATGATGACACAATCTCTTAAACTCCCTGGCTCACAGGTGTTTTGTTATTAATGAAGCTGAAAAGGATGCTCCAAATTACGTCTCCTCCTTGACACGAGAGCTTTGGCAGCCCTTTGTGACTGAGAGCTCCTGCTCTTGCAGGTGTGTGGGATAAACTTGCAAGCCAGAGTGGGAAAAGAGGAGAGAGAAAGAAAAATATTCACGCAGCCAAGGGATCCCTGGGACAGAAAAGAGAGAAGAGGGGGGAGAGAGAGGAAAAAAAAAGAATGCTCAATTGACGCACTGTGAAATGTATTCCATCAATATATGAGAAAAGAGATAACTATAAACTTTATCTCCATGCATCTTATTTATTTCTCCAGCCCACATCCACCTGGCAGCAAAGCGAACTGTAATCTGGTCTGTAACCCTACACTGACATCCTGTTTAAACTCTGAAGCAGAGCAAACTAAAGACTAAAAAGGATTTATGAAGTTTTGAGAACTCTTTCTCAGGAAACAACAGTGATGACATCAAAGCTGGCAGTTTGTCCATTTTTTTCACCCTTTTTCCCTATGTGTTATGACCTGACTTGACAAGCAAATGGAAAATAATTATATTATGTTGTTTTTTATTGCCTTGTTATGGAAGAATCAAGTTCATTTTTGCCTTTTATTGGCACCATCTGTTTCTTTTCTGGCAAGTATCTAAGACAGCATCATATGGTGGTATCATATATATAAGTGGGCTTGTCCTGAGGTATTCAGGTTGCACTAATCATCACATGCTAAAGAATTTTATCTTTCCCTAGTCCTCTTTCTTTTACCTATCCTCAGGAAAATGAAACCATCTCTTCCCATACAAACTGTTGTGCATTTTTTGAGAAGAATAGCAAATCGTCACTGCAGAATGATAATGAAAAAATGAGATAATGTGTTTGGGAAAAGCTTCACAAAATTCTAAGCTTCACCTTTCTAAAGCAATGGGAATGTCGGAGCCCATTCTGCTCGTGTCCACATCTGGAGCATGGTGCACAGCTGTATGAGCAGTGTGGCTGCCCAGGTCAGCAGGGCAGGGCAATGTGCTGTAGTTTTGAGTTTAATTAGAATCTTGTTTGCAACATTACTGTTAGATAAATGTTGTAGATATGTAGGTTGACTCACTATCTGGCAGTGCCCATCGATTGCTGTTGACTGTAAAGGGAGCCTATGGAATATCTCTAGCTGAGTGAGAAGAACCCCACTTGATGACTGATATGTACAAAACGATTCCAGATACTGATGTAACAAAGGAATACAACCTCATTTTAATACTTTTCTTTTTGCAGTGGAATTTCTTAAAGAAAAGCATCCACCCTTTCCTAAAGCCTCTTGGAGTTATTTATTTGAGATTTTGAGCTTTGAATTTAGTTTCTTGGCAAGGTTGAGCTATGTTACCTAAAGAGCTTCCCAGTGATGATTACACATCTCAAATCAGAAACAGAAGTAAAATA
>JAUBOD010000677.1:410810-435294 GCA_032353885.1 Nothura maculosa | reverse complement strand
TCTCTTTGATTACAATTTCTTGTTTATTAGAGTTAGCCCTCACTATTGGCCTTGTTTTAAATTGCACCATATTGCAGCTTTGCATAATTATGCTATTTTGCATATTTTGTAAAGATTTTATTTTAGTCTTGTGATATTTCCTGCCTTTATACACATATGCTGTGTTTGTGTGTGTGTGTGCATATGAATAGAGAGATAGATAGTCATTAGCAGCAGCAAAAGATTAATTCTTATTGAAAATACCCCTTCTTCCCAGAAGGTCTTCAAACACCTTTAGAACTTGCGAATGGATATCTTTATTAGGAGTCTTGCAGAAAAAGCTGAATATAACTGAGAGGAAAAGTATTCATATTTATGGCTAACTAAGACCCTATTGTGGTCCATTGGTGTTTCAGTAAATCTCTGTGTCTCGATTTACATCAGAGATCAATTTGGACCACTAGCTCTACTGAAATTGCAGCAAATTTTAATTATATATTTAAAAAAAGGATCAAAATTTTATGAGGAACTTCTAATGAAAATACACTTAGAAGGAGAAAAATGTATTTAAATATCCATTAAAACAAAATTACAAAGTGGAATTAAACACTATAAGTCACAGTCATACCCTTTGGTGCAATACAGGATGCATTAGCCACACAATGTAACTCTGGAAAGTGTCTGACTAACCTATCCAGTAATGTGAGAACCTAATTTGAACTATTATTGTCTCCAATAATTGGCCCTGGAATTTGGCCAATTACTGATAAAAGCTGGTTTGCTACAACAGAATAAATAAAAGTTCTATAATCTTTGTATGACATGGGCAGTTCTTTCTAGTTAAAAGAAATATAAAAAAATCTTCATAATCTTGATCTGAAATGCCTGGCAACCTCAATATAACATTTTTTCTTGTTTCATAGTGCAATTTTATTTGACATACAGCATTAGTAACAATTTGCTAGTTGTGTACTGAATATTTTAAATACTTCAGCAACTGACAAGCAATTTGTACGATTTCATGCTAATGGTAAGAAATGGTCAGAGACACTACTTAAATTTGATTCATGGCATGTGTATATGAGATGTGTGTCTAACTGATTTATACAATATTGAGCACAGGATGCCTCACACTAAAGAGTTTCAGAACTTACATCCACATATCAGTCAAACAATTTACAAGTAGCTGTTTCCATCTTAAAGAGATTGAGTATTTTATATTGGTAATCCATCTAGGGAAAGTATAATCTGTACAGAAGTTAGCTATTTATCAGTATCTAATGCTGTAGTTCTTAAATAATAGGTAGATGCTATAATACAGTGCTATTCCACTGATAATTCACTGAGATTTGGAGTCTGGAGATTTTCCAAATGGACCAAGCTGAGCTAGGAGTCATTTAAAGATGATGGGTGGAATGTCTTCTTGTTACCTAGTGTAGATCCTCCTAGGCACATTTTCCTTTTTCACGCTAATTCAGCACCATGCAAACACTCCAACTTGTTGACCAAAAGGCTGCTAATTCATGCAAATTGCTGAAAGTCTGTACTTATGACCATGACTTCCAATCTTTTCTCTTATATTCTGTTATAGTAGGCATCTCCTGCTCAAAAGACAATGTAGCATCCCTGGCAGTGTTCAAGAAACACGTAGAAACATGTAGATGGCTTTACAGGTTGAGTGTTGAGCGGTTTATGGTTGGGTTCCATCTCAAAGGTCTTCTACAAACAATAATGACTCTATGATTCTGGCAATTCTGGCACAGATCAACGTTGGAGATAGGACCCTGGAATACACTCACACTAGACTCATTGGAAAATGATCTGTAATCTTCAGATCTGTGCAAGATCACTGCATGTAACAGTAAACATCACATCTTATAAACAAGGGTAGAATAGGAAATTATTTGGAGATCAACACTGTGCCTAGCTAGGGATTGCTAATCTCTGTAGATACTTATTTTCATTCAGACAACTTGATCACAATTGAAATGACACATACTCAGGGAACGGTGCTTGAGCTGAACTGAGAACTGTTGCAATACTCCATGTGTGGGAAGTTTCTGTCAATATGAATCAGCCACCACCTCCACTCAGTGAACTCGAGTTGCATCAGAACAGAATAAGCATTCTTGATCTTTCTCTATTTTCCTGTAAGACATATTGCTGGGTCTCAGAGATCACAGGGGAGAGCATCCTCAGTCTGCAGTATGAGAACTTCATGTGGACCCTGCAACCAGGCAAAGGCTACAGAATACTCATTAGCAAAGGAAATTGCTAAGCAATTACAATCATGGGGAAAGATTTCATGTTGTCACGAGAAAATGTATTTTGAGAACACCTGCCCCAAGACTTTCAGACTCAAAATTGAACACTAGAATACTGCGAAACTACAAACACGTGAAGCACAAGAGTAGATATTTGAAAGAGAATAGATTTTTCTCACTGCTCTGTTTTATTCTTCAAAAACTAATAAAAGGAAAAATGAGGCAAGCTGTGTAAAAATAATGCTCCCTATTGTAGCTGTGGATCTTATAACATAGGAAGAAGAAAAGGCAGGTAGCTAGAGATACTGAATAGCTTTGTAACGATAGGTTATAGTCAAGGTCTACTGCAGGCATCTTTCTTTCCATGAACATCTCAAGCCAAGAGCTATGCAGGGAGAGAACTAAGGTGTAGATTTTGGGAGGATAAGTGCAGTGGTTATTTGCCAGTATGGAACTAGTCCAGCTTTCAAAATGTAGGTTAAATCCACAATAGTACCAACAATAGCAGTGTCTTTATGTGAAGATAAGAGAAAAAGGGCATTATTTCTACCTTTGTTAGCATAAAAATGATGACTTTCTTCCATCCTTTTTCTAGAAAAGGTTGCATGCTTTGAAGTTTGAACCCTGCCTTTTCATTTTCTAACTAAAGTAAAAATTTCAGTTTGGTTTCTTTGGAAATGGACACTATAAAAGGACTCCTGTCATGTTGGTGTCTACCATTTTCCTCTCATCACCTCACTAATGGAGCAAATTGGAGTGAATTACACATTAGGTGAATATAGCTAGGAGATGTTCACGGTCTACTGGGTTCTTTTAGTCAAACTTATTTGATGCTTAACCCATTTATTATTTATAAATTTATAAATGTGGTGTGCAAATTGGTATATAATGTTTTCGAGCTATTTGCTGCTGTTTCAAAGTTGAATGTGTATTGTGGTAGTTTCTTTTGAATTCCTTTTCATTTTGAATGAATTCCTTCTTTCCAAAGCTTCTACCAAGCAACAACTTTTTTTTTAAGATAAATCTTTTTTTAAGGCCTGATTTTTCAAAAAAGCTCATTTTTTTTTCCTCTCTCTCTCAAAAAACTCTCATTTCAACCAGGCTAAATGTGCCAGTAAGTGAACTCTTGTTACTGAGTACTTGAAACCCGAACTCTTGGGCTTTTAAGAGATATAAAATACGAATAAAACAGACGCTTCCCTTAATATATTTTTTTAATTATTCTGTCTATGGCAATGCAGGAACATGATATAGTTTGCAAAAAACAAAAAGCTAATACAGTAACTATAATCTGTTATCTTATACTTGAATTATATGGTGCTAATGACCTATATATCTTATTACCTTACAAATATCTCACAATTATACTAAATAACAGCTAGAAAATTACATGTAAAGTCATAGTAATAGAGAATTTTATACTTGTGCTAAGAGTAAGAATTGAAATGCTTTATATTCTTTCTTCATTTTGTAACCCTTGAAATGTTTTATTATTTAAAATAACATGGTAAAATTTCAATTTTATCTGATTCTTTTCTTTGTACCACATATTGTTATTATTATTTCCTCATGGAAACACCGCTGTGTTTCCCCAGAATAAGAGCTAATGTAATCTACCTTGGGGATGACCTCAAGGTGCCGTCCATGGGTGTCTGTTTATCTGTGAATGGCCTGGCCAGACAGATTTGTTCAATCACAGATGAATAAATCAATGGCTGTCACTTTGATACTTGTTTATTGGTATTTATTAAAAGTGAAACTGATGTGACTTTTAAACGATGATATATAAGAAGGCAAATAACCATCTTCAGTTGCTTTTCAGAAATCTGTTAAAAGGCGCCCTCATCTTCATAGGGGATCTGGGGCATTGCTAGTCCTCCAGCCTTAAGAATTATTGATTATTGCATGGCAGTAAAATATATACTAAGATTCATCATCTCAGAAGCACTTAGGATCATAACACTCATCAATTTTGATTGAAATTAGATATCTCCATGCATTTTGAGAACTGAGACTTACTGATTTTTTTTTATGTTTTCACTCATGTCAAATTATCAGCTTTTGATTAGGAGGAGAAAAACGAAGTTACATGACAAAGCTGCAGAAATGTCAGTTCATCTAGAGATTAAAGCTGGGAAAGCCTGATAAATTATTGGCTTGTTAGGATTAGTACCTCAGGGATGTAGCTCCTTGAATGTAAGTTGTTTTATTAATGTGCTAAAATGAGAAATAGTTTGCTAGTCAGTATGCAGTGCTAACACCTAACCATGCTATTTCCAGAAAAAAAAAGAGAAGTGTTAGCTGGAAGCAAGCTTGCATCTCTATTTAGTCTGACATTTGTATCTCTATTTATTCATAACTGGCCATGCAGAACACAACGTCCTGGGCATAGGCCTTGCATGTGTTGTCTGGGTGGTGTGAACCTCATCTGCTGGGAATATTCTGCTTGTGTCTGTTTGCAGGCTGACTGCCATAATTGCGCTCATCCCTCTTCACCTTTTGAAAAAGTGTCTCAAGGAATGGAAGAGAAGCAAAGGACACATCTTGGAAGGGAGAAGTAAGAAGGAAAAGCTTTGATAAGGGAGAACGAGCCAGGGACTTCTCTGTGAGTGCTCCAATGCAATAAAATGTAAAATAAAATCCTTTCTATTGAGAGAAAAAACAAAGATAAGGAAAAGCTCTTAATTTGTATTATCAAATGCAAGCAATTTGATTTATTTCAGTAATTTAGTTATAACTTTTGAATTTGCTCTGTAATGTGAGAAATGAAACCCCTAAAGATGTGAATTCTTCTTGACCTCAATTCCCCTGCTGTTTTTACCCACTTCTTGGGAAAGGATCCGTGGTCCTGGGATATGGCTGTTAGGTTAAAAGAAGCCCTGCCCAGCAGCATCTGTTTTACTCCAAACATTTCTAATCCCTTGTGGAGAAAGCAATAAAGTTCTGTGCTTCAGGTCACGTACCTGAGTACTGGCAGTTCCTTTCAATATCTTAGATTAAATGAACTGTGAAATATTTGTTTTATTAGAAGAGCTTTAGTTTACTTGTGAGTTGTTTTCTAAATCATTTCTGTCCAGAGTAGCTTTGGAAATCAAGTAGTGTGTATTGAACACAGTGTGCAGAACCATTTTTAACAGTCTGATGCACAATGCTTCATTATTCGGATTGTTAAAACACTCGTAGAGGGCTCTTCTCCTCTTCAAATGCATGCATAAATCTTGGGGACGCTAATGGGAAATCGTGCACATGCAAGGAAGGGAGAACGCAGCTCCTGTCTGCAGAGGCTGCACAGAAGTACAAAAATTCCCAAAGAAAGGAAGGCACCATAAATAATAGTTTCTGCTGAAGAGGCTGGATTGGGAGTCACAAGGCCCATGTCAATCTTCGGTTCTGCTCCACGTTCCACTGTGGCCCCCAGGAGGCAAAACAGAGCAGACCTTCACGGTAGGGGCCCAGGTGACAACACTACCCCTGTCCACCCCAACCCACGTCCACAGAGGTGGCAGCAGGAGCCCCACACCAGGGCTCCCATCCTGGCTGAGATGTCAGGTGTGAGGCCCATGTTGCCCTTCCAGGTCTGTGCTTGAGGTGGCTGAGCCCACTGCAGCCCCGTCTCTGGGAACTACCCACCACACTATCCTTTTCAGTGACAACCCCTAAATATATGCATATATCCATTGTATCAGGATACTGTTATCATACTTTTTTTTTTACTTTTTTTTTCTGCAAAAGACTTGTGCACGCGCGTGCTCATGTCTGGAAGGCCACTGACTTATCCCTCCACATGTGGAAATGCAGCAAGCTGGTTTTGTTCTGCAGAGTTTCTTGGACAATTTTTGTTTTTCCATAGATCACCCTGGCAGAAGCTCTATTCTTGCAGAGCAGCAAGGAGGGGATGAGCGTTCAGGCTTCGCCAGAATTTCAGACAGTGCTGGAAGCACTAAGGAAGTCTGTCCCTGAACAGCAGGTTGGGTTTGCAGACCCCTTATCTAGTGAGCAGTATGGAATGCGATACCCGAGCTCTCCGCTTTGTGCACGCAGTGGGTACAGCCTTCCCCTAAAACCTCTGCATTTTGGCGTATGCCCTGTTTTCTCTCTGATTTCTTGCTTGCATGTGGTTTACTGCAAATTTGTGTATCAGCAACTTGTTTTTTGCATAGGACCTTTCGTATATGGGATCCTACGGGAAGGGTTCTTAGAGAGATTCTTTGGTACAGACATTTCTGGTAGTCATTCACCACTACCTTATCTAACTCCTCAATAGGGTTGAGAAACATAACTAATATTTAAAGGGTGCTAGTTCTAAAAAGGAATTTAAATTCTAGAAAGGATTAAGATAATATTTATAATGCAGACAAAACAATTAGGGAAGTCAGCACAGGCTGTATATGTCCATTTACTTGAGAAGGTCTGAGTGTCTGTCTTTGTGCACCGCTTTCAAAGAAGGGATAGAAGAATGCACTAAGATAGTCCTACAACAAAGCTGTAGTAGACAAAGGAACAGAAAAGGGGTGGCAAGAAAGGAGGTTTAGTGAAATACGTAATGGTCATTGTCATAGTTCTTTTGTGAGGAGGTAATAAAGAGGTGTAGAATTAGAATGCAGTGAATATTGGAAAAAATATTCAGAAATATTTAATTTAGAATATTTCATGCATTCATAAATTATTCACCCTCCCAGAACTGCAGGTGCCTCAAGATTTTTCCATGTAGTGTCATCCTCAGCTGGCATAAACTGGTAGCGCTGCATTTATTTCCATGGAGTGATGCCAGTCTACAAGAGCCAAGGATCTGGCCCATGATTTTTTATTGATTTATTTTTTATTTTCGCAAACATTCAAATACTGCTAATCTACACAGGAGGCTTTGTCTGGAGGTGAACCTCAGGGCTCTATGACAGAACAATCTCTTTAAGCTTTTCTTTCACAATTTCTGTACTATCATCGTTTCTCTGTGATATGTGTTAATAGCACTGCTGCTCGCAGTTACTTTCTCTCTCTCCAGGCCACATATAGCATGCGTATATTCATGTGAAAATGGGCCAATTCCACAGCTGTGCAACCACTTGCATCCACCTCTCTCCAGCTGCTAACAGGTTAACTTATGGCTGAATAAATTTAGCTTTACTCGTTTTGAAAACTGAGAGTAAACAGAATTATTTTTCCTAATTTAAAATCCCATTATAGCAGCTGCACTATAAAGTGTATTTTTTCTGCTGTTAAATATTTTATCTTGACCACAGCTTGCATATCAGCAAACTTGTAGCAGTATGTTGACTGTTATCTTCTGTGTACCAAAGCATGAGATAGTTTGGAATAATTAAATAACATCACTTCTCCATTATCCTTGAAGGGCTGATACTCTTTTCTTCTCAGAAGATAAAAGGTAAACATAAATTATAACAAATCAAACTGTAGGATGATAAATACGGTTGTAAGCCAGGATAATAATACAACAAAAATAAGATGCAATCCACCCTTTTCCACTTGCATCCATCTTGTTTTTGCTGATACGGCTATTGAAGAGGAAGACAATGGCTCCTGCAGGGCTTCGCACGGCCGGTTCTCACTCCGGAATGACACAGTCCCTAGTGCATGGAGCCTTTTTTGTTCGAGGTCTTAAAAATACAGATTGGGATATGGGTTTAGGTGGGAAAAGTATTAAAGCCGAGTCTCATTCACAACTCAAACGCTAGCTCAAACCATTCTTTTTTTGAGATGCAGTAGTCTTTTCTTTGTAAGATTTCCAGGTTGATTTCTGCTGCACTAAAAAGTAAGTTGTGACTAGGTGTTATCTGTGTATTCCCACATTTTCATTAGCATGACTGACAGTTTCGGTGTCTGTAATTCTTCACATGAAAAGACAGCACTGCCAGGTACGACTGAAATAGAGATATCATAGGATTGGAGTAGCAAATATTTTACTTTGTGGATTTGTGCTTAGTACTTTTCCAATGGTACAGATGTTTATCCAAGAACAAGTTTTCACTGACTTTTGATCCTCACTCAGGCTAACTGCAGATAAAAAAACTTTTTTAATTTGAAAAATAGCTTGAATGTTAATTTAACAGAATAATGGGTAGAGATGCAGATACAAAATAGTTTTAGATGTAAAGGGAGGTTTAGTAGTAACAGATGGGAAGTCTTGAGGGAGTTAGGACTAGGATAGAAAAGTCCTTATGGCACAGATTCAGGGAAAAAATAGAATAAATTGAGCATAAGAAAAGGGTGTGATCAGGATCAGGAGGTATCCGAGGATGAAATTATAATTCAATCTGCTAATCTTTGCTGCAGAACTTCACAGCAACAATAATTAATAAGACATACTGCTACAGCTTAATTTGCCAATAAGAGACGTGCACCTCCCAAAAGAAAATCCCATGAACTTTTTCAAATGAGTTTCTCAAATATTCATGCTGGTCAGCTGGCAGGCCTTGTAGGTACATATACTTTCAAGTGTCACATTTACTCTTTGTTCCATTTTATGGTATTTTGAGAACTGGGATGAAAACGTTGCTCCTCCATTGCCAAACGTTTGTTTTCACTTTACTGATCATAGGTGAAATTGGCACCAGTACAAAACCTTCCACGCCACCACAACAGACTGAGATGAACTCCACTAAAATGGAGTAATGGTAAGTTCATATTTTGGTGTAAAACAAGGGGAGCTACATCACCTAAAGATGGCCTCAAATACCTCTAAGGGCTCCAACCTTTCCACAGAGCACAAAGTGCTCATAAAAATAAAGTTGCCAGGTATTACTTTTAGCTTACTGTGTTCCATCATTATAGCTGTTTTGTTAAGATCTAAAGGTGCCTTTACCAATTTTTGTTCAGATGTAGCTATTATCTGAGGATTTTTTCTTTTTATTTTTTTTTTCCTAGGAAGTATATAATTTACATAATCATAAATAAAGTATGAACATAAAGATGTGAGATAAAACAGTAAACATTTTTATGAATTGTTATTTCCCAATAGATGTAAATTAAGACCAACTGCAGTGCAATAGTAATTATTTGTTTATTTTGCAATGCTGATACAGCAAATAAAGGAGGAATTCTTTTGACCTACTTTGTATTGAAATTGTAATCTTTTGCTCAATGCAGTTTAAGTCTTTGGATTTGCTAAAACTGTATCTGTCATTTAATTGTATCAGAGATGAACAAAAGATAGTTGTATTCATTCTGGCAGATACAAACAAGTAAACAGAGTGGCCAGCACATATTTTTGAGCGCTACAGTGATAGGGAAAACTTATGAAACATTTAGTTGTTCCACAGAGTAGCAATGTTAGAGGTTGACCTTGAAGTTTTTGAAATGTGAATTGATCCACTGGAACAAGTACAAAGCAGGCTTTGGTGCTAAATGTAAATTGTTAAAAATGGTGCTGCATAACATCTGCCTTGTAGTATGCCTTAATCAGCACTGTGAAAAATGAAAGTTTAACGATCTACTATAGTGGCTTCTAAGTGAAGGATAAACAAAGGATGAAAGAGTTTCCTTGCATGGTTTGTAACTGATGGCATGAAAAATGTCAAGAACCATCTGCCTCAAACTTATCCAAACTGTCATCAAGTATTCTAATCCAGTCAAAGGAGATACAACTAGAACAACCTATGTAACTTGCTGAAGGCTTATCAAAAGAGTTGTAAATAAGAGGAAAAAAAAAAAAAGAAAAAGACAGAAAAAAAATCTATCAACTGCATAACCACAGATTTCTGCCAGCTTGCCTGTGGCTTTGAAATTCAATCCCATTTCTCTACTCTGACAAACTGTGCTAAATGGTAAAATGGATTTTTATTGCTTTCAGCCATTTTCATTCCAGCTGCTATCACTAGGTAAGTACCGAGTTTTCTAATATAAGAATTGTATTTTTTTCTATTTTGCTTCTCTCTTTTGTGCATTTATATTGACTTCAATATGCACAAAACCCTATTTCTGCAGTGCTAGGGTGTAAATGGGGGCACTTACACATCTGAGCTTAAGAAGCTGCTACTCTTTCTAACCTAGCACACAAATGAATCCCAGATACAGCATATCTGTAACTGCAGAAAACTACATTGCAGAGAGCTGACATCTTTTTGCATAGGCTTTAATAACAGATAGGAAAACACAATTCACCCAAGAAAACAAACAATTGCACTTGATTTTAAAGCTGATGTTAATTTTGCCAAGAAAATATTTACTTGTTAGTTTGATTTTCAGTAACCTATGCAAAGAGATATCTCGAGGCCATACGGTATTTTTAGGCACAGATTTACCTTTCTGAAACGTCCCTTAATACCTACAGAATACAAATCTCATTGAAAGTCAGTGAAAACTCTGCTGCTAAGTCAATGAAGTGCTTGAAGTGCTGTGTCTAATCTAGTGGCACCTGACACTGTGCTATACCGCAGCACACCAGGTTTTTACTGCAACTAGTCCCATTGATTGATTGACTGATGTCGCTGGAGCTGCTCATCATGCTAAACAGCTGCCTAAGTGATTTCAAGCGCTGGGAGTGAAATCTCAAGGCTTACTTTACTCTCTAGCGGTACCACTTTGGAGATCCCTGAATGTTGGGACATTTCCAAAATGGCTGACCTGGGGCCATTTTGTTCATATTCAGGTTGCGAGATCAGGGCCTAATCTAGGCCAAGGCAGACATGCAGCCTTTGCTACAACTTCCTTCAGGGGCATTTGCCGAGATTGGTACTTTGGGGTCTTTTGAAAAAAAGAACTAGGCAAACAAAAGAAGAAATAAATGCAAGAAATGAGGAAGAAAAAGTGAAACAATAATGAATTACCAAATGTACTTTCATAGGATCACCTGTATTTAACAAACACTTAAATTTAACACTCCTAGCATGTAACGTAATTCAAGCTATCTTTGGGCATGGGACAGAAAACTTTTTATTTCAAAGGTTGCAGCTAAGATTTCACATTATTTTGGCAGTATACATTGAAGTATTTAATTTTCACTTAAAATTCAGATGGCTTAGAATTCATACAAACACCCATACATTCTGTCCTTTGAAGTTGTAATTTTGTATTTGCAACCAAACTATGATATCTTCTAATAACTATGTAGTGTTTAAGGGAAAAAGAAATCTTTCTATTAAATGTAGCCATGCTTTCCATTGACTCTTGAGTGAATTTATATAATTGATGTTCATACATTTGTCATGGAATATTCTAGTTTACAGGTGGAAACAGATGATACAGTATTACTTTTTTTAGTGACAAAATGGTATGCAAGGCATTGGAAGATTAGTTATCCATAGCAGTTATATGAAATGCAAATGTCACAACACAGATTACATTTCCATAAAACCAAAATAACACTTCAATATATGTGATTTAGTTTTACTGTGCACATTTTTATTTAGCAGAACTGACACATTGCTTCATATTTGCATCATATTTTTTTTCCTTTTACATTGAACAGAAAGGTGAAGAGCTACTGCAATGTACAGTAACCATTTCAGTGCTGGTAAAATCTATCAAAAGGTACTTCTAGGCCTCAAAAAAATTAACTTTTTGTTGTTGTTGTTTGTTTTACTGTACGCGGTAGGGGCAAAACAAGGCACAAAGGTCAGATAATCAATTTTCTCCCTGCAGCTGCACTATGGAAGTCTCGCCTGCCCGAAACATCCATTTGAGCCAGAACGAGTGAGAAGGAAGAGAAGGAAGTGGTTTAGACATTGTGTTTTTGGCATCATCTATTCTTTCTTGCCTGTCTGAAACCATTAAATACGATGACTAGATATTTATAAAGTTAAAGAGTTTCTTGACCAAATCTTGGACTGGTTTACTTTAAATAATGCAATTCCAGACTTAAGTTTCAAAAACATAGAAAAGAACTGGGAAGAGTGTGCTTTCATAGGTGATTAGGTATCCACCAGAGTCTGAACTTCTATGTTCCTGATATTGTTGAGTCTGTTGGCTGCTTATTAAGAAAATGGAACTGGAATGGAAATATATGTCCCCCTTGGAGTACTGGCCATCTACTTGCTTGATTTTGCTTCTTTTTTTCTCATTACTTATAACTCTGTGCTCCCACATGTGGGTAGTGAACTCATTTACTGAAGATGATAGAATCATAGAATGGTTAAGGTTGGAAGGGATCTTTAGAGATCACTTAGTCCAACCTTCCTGCTCAAAGAGGGACACGTAGACCATGTGGCCCAGAGTGGTGTCCAGGCGGGTTTTGAAGACCTCCAGAGGACACTCCACAACCTCCCTGGGCAGCCTGTTCCAGGCCTCTGTCACCCTCACAGTAAAGATGTCTCTCCTCACATGGAGGAACTGCCCCTTGTCCTTTCACTGACCACCACTGAGAAGAGTTTGGCCCCTTTCCCCCTGCATTCCTCCTTCATGAATATGTTAATCGTATCCCCTCTCAGCCTTCTCTTCTCCAAGCTAACAGGCCCAACTTGCTCAATCTCTCCTCATATTGGAGAGATGTTGACAGGGTAAGATGTTGACAGGATACAGAAAGTCCTTTTACACACAGTTACAACAGCAGCAGATGAGAGCAACAGTTAAACAAAGGCAGGGAAGTCAGCCCAGGAATGAGAAACCCTCCAGTCTGGTAGGCAGACGTCTTGGTGTGCCCTGGATGTCACTGTGCTGGTCACAGGCAGGGTGTCTCAGACCGCACCGTACTTTGTGAAGCTGTTGAGATCGCTAGTCTGGCATTTCCTTATTCTTGTCCGTCTGTAAGATAAGTAATTACCATAAATTATTGTTCATTTTCTTGCTATAAGCAGTGAAAGGCTATAAATGCCTCTGGGTTTTTATCATTTATCTTCAGATACCTCGGAAGGGCAAGCCTTTCTGCTGATGGGGAGGGAACCAACTTTAGACAGCTAAAACTGGGGAGATGAATCCCATCCTCCTTGTCCTCCCTCAAAGTGCTGGCATTCAGCATTCAGCTCCTGTGGATTTTCATTCATTTTCTTTCTTTTTCTTTTTTTTTTTTTAAGCTCTACACCTGCATAACTTCATCCTGTTAGCATTCATATCCACAATGCTTGGCACGCACTGGCATTTAAAACTAAATTACTGTTAATAGTCTGTAACACATCAGTAGTAGCACGAAGAGCTACTTTGAGGGATAACAATGGCTGCTGTAAATGGAACTTGATTTTTCACAATATCTGACTGTGGCATGAGAAAAGTGGAAGCTAAATGGCCATGATACAATGAAGCATCTGCGGACTCACTGAGACTCTAAATTAGCTTTTTTTTTTTTCTTCTTGATAAAGAGTATCATGGTGTAGAGCCTGTAAGCCACGTTAATAGCTGCATCGCCTGGCTCACCTAGGCCATGTGGCGGACTCATGGGCAGCTCCAAGGAGGTGCTCAGCACAGCTCCTTACAAGCAGCCTCAGGGAAAACAAAACAAAACAAACACCTTTTGGTGGTTTGCTGTAAAAGATCCCCAAAGGTGTGCTGCTCATTCAGCCATCGATACACACACTGGTTTTAACAGAAACCAGCTCACCCTCATCTGACATTTGCCACAAAGGAGCAATGGCCGCCTGTGTGTGAAGCCTCCTGCTGCTATGAGGCTGTGGCCACCACACTGTGGCATGGCTGGGACCTATGGGCCCTCAGGGAGTAGCTGTGATCCCTTAGGTTGTTCCTGAGTGTCTCCCCGTGGCTGGAGGGATCAAGGAGAGGCACAGTGCACAGAGGGGAGAAGCTGTGAAATGGTGGCTGCCAGCTATAAGGAGCCATTTTGGTTATGGGGCGGTGCCTCTGTAACCTCATGTCACATAACACCACCTCATGGCCTCACATAACACCCTAAACAGGCAAACACACACACACACACACACATATATATATATATATATATATATATATATATATATACACACACACACACACACATATATACACCTCCTGTCTCAGCCAGCTGTGGTATTTAGGGTCTATTTCATTTACTGGCTCTCATTTGCTGTGTTGGTTTCGGGCAGATGCCAGGGATGCAGTGCCTTTCTGGCCACAAGGGAGAAAATTCCAGATGTCTGTTATGCTCCATGGAGAAAAGAGATGTTTGTTAAATGTAATTTCAAGGGTGATTGTGAGGAAGAGGTTAATACCAGAGAGTGTCCCCATTTTGTGAATTGAATATATTTAAAAAAAAAAAAAAAAGAAATGACCGTGTTTCATTAAATCTTTCTTAGAGCCCTCAATATCAGGACTTGGCAAGGACTTGGGCAGGAAAGGGAAAAAAAAAAAAAAAGCACTTAAGCACTTTTCAGTTGAGTTTGGGACATTTTTGATTTAACACCACCCTGAGGTTGTAGTAGCTCAGTTTGGAAGGGGGTCAGATGAGTCTCCTGTGAAGAACACCTACCATAGGCTGCCTAACCTGGATATTTGCCAACTAGGTGGTAACATTTAGTGGTATTATACTGTTTCAGCTCTTGGATTAGCATTGCTCTGCTAACTGAGCACTAGTGCCCTGATTCTGAGCTGACCACGAGCCCTAGTGTCAGTTAAACTGCAGCTGAGAGTTCTTCACAGCAGTGAGGGATCTTCATTGCTCCACTCTCCTTCTCCCTTCTCCCTCACCCCCCAGGTGTATGTTATCAGATACCTCTGTCCTAGGGCCGTTTGTGCTAATCACGTGCTTCCCAGTGATGGGAGACACCTGGTGCTATTTTCTACAGCTGATCAGAATATCAGTAATTTCCCAGTATGTTTAAATTTCCTGTGGAAGGGGTAGTGTCTTTCTCCTGACAGAGCTTCTTTAGAGTGCAGCAGTTTTTGTGTTGGTGCTATGCTACCTGCTGAAGCGCTGGCATATGTATGAGCTGCTGTACTCAAGTAGCTCCTGAAGGCTGGTGAGGAAGGTCCCTGCTCTTCCAATTCTCCAGCATGCACGTGTGAGTGTGGAGGAAAGGCACAGGTAACTTGCAGATCTTGTGCTTCTCTGTTGGTTGAGTTGTATGGTTCATCTTGTTTTTCTGAAGAAATATTTTTATTTCCTTTTCTGTTCTTTTTTTTTTCAATAATTACATGCAATGAACCTTGCCATCTGAGTTTTTGTGATGTGTTATCTTAATGCTGACTCTATTTTCAGAACAGTGTGCTCATTTCTTGCAAGACTTAACCAAAATATACCTCTAGATATACCTGCTTCTGGTATAAAAAAAAGAAAGAAAGAAAAAAACACTCACTGTAGTAGCTCAACAGTTACTCGTTATAAAGCTATGTGAACTTCAAAAGGTTTAGTGTTTGTCAGGAGAGCGCTCCTGGAGCACACAGATATAGAGACAAGCAGGATGATGATGTTTCTGGCTCACGTAGCCACCAGTAATATGTCCTGTGGTTAGTCCTAATAGTACTGAAATTACCAGTAAGATTCCAAAGAATTAAAGTGAGAGTGATATCAATTGTCATCTAATGAAGCTTTCAAGGCATTATGCAGGATGCTGGCAAACTTCCCAAGTTTATTCTAAATTCGAATGCAGAAATGTAATAGCACTGTGGGCTTTAGTTTCAGACATTAGTAACAAATCAATATCTTTCTTCTCAGTTCTTACTTGCTTGACACTTGCATATGAACTGTTAAGGCTTCACAAAATTGCTGAGTGTTTAAAAAAAAAAAAAAAAACTGTCTTCAAAATTTGTAGAACTTGAATTTTACCATCTGGCAAAAAAAATCTGCCCAGAGGGATATTTCACCTTGCCTGAAATAATTTGTGAGAGTATGTTCATGATGAGCTTGCAGGTGCTGTAGTGTATGGCTTCTTTATTTTTATAGTCCCCTTCAAAGTCTCCGTGCAGAGGTCTTTCTTTAGCAGAGCCACTTTCCCATAAAAACTTTGTCAGCCCTCCTTTTGCGAATGTCATCATCTGCACAAAGAATCCTTAATGACCTGAGATTATACAGACTTTCTTTGTAGCCATGGGAACAGGGCTCTGATCCTGTGAGTCAAACTCAGGAGCTTGCACCCCTTGTGATGATAGAGAACTTGTAGGAGAGTGTAGATGTAGAATGATTATCATGCACTGCTGAACTATTCCTATTCTGTTCAGTTGACTCCTGACTATGTATTTTATTTTCTCAATAGGTCATGACTAATGAGTGCTCAGTCTTTTTCCAAGTTCTTTTGCTTTTGGGGGTTATTCAAACCTTTAAATGTGTTCTTCATTTGGAAGAGGTGGGAGATGTGTGATTTCAAAACTCTTGGACCATGTTCTTGAGTCCTCTGTCTTTAAAAGCTTAAGATTTTCCATTGCCTGCTACTACTATAATATGTTGAAATTGTTGATTAGTGCAACTAAGACTATTGATGCTGTTAATTAGTAAAACTATCTCATGAATTTTCATGTTTATTTTTTATTCATAACTTTACATACATAATTGCTCAATGGTGTGACAAGTTAGCAATTCCACTAAAAAGTTCTAGCGGTGAAATGTGAATTGAGTGTTCTTCAGAATGTGTCACAAAACAGATGTGGAATCAACCTGTCCTCTGGCATTGCGTTTTCAAGCTAACACAAAACTTTCTTGTATAGAGGGGATTTTTCTTTCATTCCTTTTGTTTCCTTAGCATGTGATTTTTCCTGAAAAACTTTTCATTAGTTGAGAGGTGTTGAAAATCTCCTTTTTATTGTAAAAATTAAGAGTAATGCTGAAGCTGATCAGTTGTTGAGAACCTGATTCAACACAGTAATAGAAACCCTTCTATTAGCTTTGAGATCACTGGATCTGCACCATAGCAGGGGAGCCTGACAGGCTCTGGAATGGCAGAAGTTTTAGTGCATCATATATCAAAATGTCAAATATTTGCTATGTTAAGAGCTCTACAATGCTAAGTGGGTTCCAAATGCCTACTAAGTAGGCTGTGAAGTGAACAAAGTAGCAGTATAAACTGTTTTTTGTGACATGTAGTAGAACATGTGCCTGATTTTTAATTTAACAATCCCTTTCATTTAGAGTTAAGGGCAGACTGCATGATTTCTGACTGCTAATTTTAGCTTACAGCTTATTTAATGAAGCAAAGCAAGTAAATTCTTCAACATGTATTTGGTTACTGTTTAAGTGGAAGTTAACTTGAGGAATTAGAGAACCAACTAGTGCAGGAAAGACTCCCCTTACTGGTGCAAGATTATGAAGTTGATCTATTGATCTGCTAATTTGCTATAATTTATTCAGTTTGAACTCTGCCCAGTGGGTGGCAAATTAGGAGCTGCTGTTGTGGTGGCTCTTCTCTGATAGTGATCATATCGGTATCATATGAGTACTAAAAAAGAAAAACGCACCTAGCGATAGAGGAAAAACAGGATAGAATTTCATGTTTTATAACCTAATGTGAGAGAAAATACTTAAGTATTTTCGCTGGGGAATAGATGGGGCAATGATCAGTCATTAAACACATTTTGAGTTAGATGGTATTTAATCATAATTCTAAAAATGTCACATTAATACAAGTCTAAGTTATGTTAGTCTCCATAAGCCTTTTCTTCCTATGCTGAATGATTCCGACCTTCAATAAGCCTACCAAAAAGCATCAGACTTTTCTGTCTAATTTGGGCAAACTTTGTATGCATGCTTAGTCTAATGCATACGGGCTTATTTAAAACTTTGTTCTTGGTTTTAGAATGCAATGCTCTTGGATTACAAACCTTACTTCCTCATAAGACAATTTTCTATACTGAATGCTTGTATTTTGAATTATGTTAAACAACTTGTGAAACTGCACACTGTATTCTTATGAGTATCTAGTGAGGTTTTCCTTTCAGTCACCACTGGTATCTTGCAATTCGTCTTTCATTTCTCTGTGTTAGTCCAAGATCTTGTTCCTTTTGGCTAAACTGCAGCTGGGGTTCATCCCATTTTTCTTGCGTGAAAGCCTCATGGACAGTGTTAGTTCTGAGACTGCTCTGTTTTCATTTTCAGTACAGGCTTATGAAAGAACATGTTGTATCTGAAAACTTAAAATAGGGCTCAATTAATTGAATCAAATGGAAGGCTAGTGGAGTAGCCTTTTCTATTCCAACAGGCATAAGATCGTATTCTACCAATTAATTTTACTTTTAATTTGTAAAAGTTTTAGTCCATTTTTTCCCAATTAGGGTGAAGAGGAAAGTATCATCCAGTCAGCTTGTCTCTCTGTAGGTATTTTATGCTTTTGTGACATATAGCAGTATTTCTAGCCAACTTGAAATCAAGAATTGCTGAGTGAAATGGCAAATGTAAATCCTTATCTGAACAGAGCTGTAGTCACTGTTGCTTTGTGGTTCACCCTTCATTCTTTTCAGAGGAATAAAAAGGATATCACGGAAAGAAACTGAACTTAATTCTAAAACATTGTCTGAAATGCATACAGAGGAGATTAGAATTCTACTCAATGAATTCCTTGATCTGTTTAAGATATCATGCATTCTACCAACCAGCAACTTGTCTATTTTGTCAGAAACTTCCTTCTTCGAAAGATGATGAATGTGGAAATAATGATCTTTCGAATGAGGCACATGCTCCAAAAGAAGTGAGAGGAAGCAGCTCAAGAGATTTTTTTTTTTTAATTTTGCTATGCAAAAACTTTGAATTGAAAAGAGATCAGATCAGTATGATTCTTAGAAGGAATGGCAATACTTTTTTGTCACAGTTAACTCGATAATATTTTATATCAATTCTGAAGATTCAGAATGTTTAGGGTATCCCTAATAGGTGGGATAATGTGTATGTGTGCACATTTAGCACATAAGCTAAAGCATATGATAATTGAGAGGGACCTTTTTCAAAGGAGGAAGAGTGGAAAAAAGTTTGGTTCAGAAACTCTAGGAGTTTCTACTTATTTGAACAGTCCTTGGAACATTCATCATGTTAGCTTATCAGATAGTGGGTTTTCTTTCAGCTGAAATAGAAAAGTCTGGATGATATGCCCTTGGCACCGTGCTGTAAACTAGCTTACAGAGTATCTCTTGGCAAAGGTGAGATGGGCTGTTGTGGTTTTGTGAAGTCAGTTTTGACTCAGAGCTTCTTAAGTTGCTATCAGTTGGAGTGCAAGAGGTATCCTGGAATCTCAGTATCCATTTAGATAAGTGCCATGTCAATCTTCTTCAGTCTGCTTTAATGCTCTTCCTTACATATATATCTAGAGTACTCATCGTGGGGTAAGGGAGGTTGAAAAAGAGAAAGAAAAATTGGAAGAAATCTTCATCTGCTGGATGTTGTTTGCTGATTCTTTTTAACACTTTGGACTGTGTGCTGATCTCATCTACAAAGGAACACATTGCTGCATAGCATGAAAAATGTATATGCTGCTTGTATAGCAGTAGTTTTCTAAGAACTGCAGTGATGTTTGAGCACACCTCATGCTGATTCTAGGAATATTTTCTGGATTTGAAGGAGATTCAAACTCTGTAATGGTAAAATTGTAGTCCAGACTACTTGCAGTTAAAATTTCTACATTATAAATGCACTCAGCTGTAACAGTCTGACTAAATAGTAGGATGTTTCTTAGAAGAGCAGTTGGGTGATGATAGTTCGCTATTTGCAGATGCAAGGTGAATTTAGTGTGGCCAGCCTTGCTTTGTCCCAATATACATAAAACAAGGGGAATATATTCTTTAGTGGAAACGCCTTTATTTTTTAGGTTAGAGGCCTGTAAATGGGCATAGCTCTCACAGGCCTTGCAGCCTAAATCCCAAGGGGGTACAGAAGGGATGGGTCGCAGATCAGTCTGAAATTTCAAAATGTTTTACTCACCTTTGAGAACTGCAGAAAATGAAAATAGCTTATGCATCTTGGTCTAGTGATTTGATTTAAAAAAAAAAAAGAGTGAAGAATCAGATCCTCCAAATAAGATGGTATTACCTGAAACACTTCAGGTAAAAATCCATGGGAACTTGGAGAGAGTACTTTGTGGTGCTCTTATCAGCCAGATTCAAGCAAGTCCAACCCAAGGCCAAAGGGAATCTTCTACAGTAGAGTTTCAGCTGACTTAGTAAACCAAGCAGAACAGCTGGCCAGAAAAATTATAGTTCTGTCATCATGCCAAGATTCAGAAGTATCCAAAGTGGAGACTGCTAGTGACTAGAATGAATAAAAGTATGAAATAGAGCAAAAGAAGGTGGTATGGTGAGAGAAGCATTCTCTTTGGCTGAGCAGCTTGACCAGCTGTCTTGAATAATAGTTCTCATTTTTCAGTTGTATAAAAACTTTTTTCTGAAGTGCAAGTCTTGTAAAATGGGTATTATGGAATGATATTTTTTCAAAATATTCCAGAATCCATTTTGGGAATCTTGATTGAGAATGTAATTCACACTGAGGCGCTCGTGGTGTTCCAGTGAGTACATGTGTGAAACAGTCCTTGCTTTTGGCTCCTGGGCACTTGAGGGGCTTCATCTATTCCCGGAGTCTGGTAGCTCATCCTGTAGTCTAAAATGCGGGAAGTGAGGTGGCAAAAGGAGGAGAAAATAACCCGTACCAAAGATGATTAAAACAGCATTTCCAAAGGATATAAACCAGAGTCCTGCAGAAATGACAAACTAAATTTGTCTACTGAGCCATGCTTGCCCAGTGAATAAGGAGAATGCCTTCTGGGATTATCTGAGGAAAATTTAACAGGCCCTGAAAAGTGCAGGGGTGAGCAATGAGAGAGGGGGCTCTCCCCTCAGTGTCTTGGTAATGCAATCCGGCAGGGTCCATTGCTTACATCATCCTGGGAACAGCACTTCTCCAGTTATAGGAGCAAGTGCATTATCTGGTTGTTTTATTGTGATGTTTTCCAGTAAAAGGGGGACATGGAGGAAAGCTTTGAGAAATAACGTAACCTCGTAACACTTTAATGTCTTCCATTCATGGATATTTCTCTTTAAGCTGCTTCCCACATACACAGCTAAGTATCAGTGGTCCCACCTCATGAGTGAGGAATTTGAGGCTGGAAGCTTGGCAGGGTTTTAGAGCATCAGTGTCCAAGCTCGACATTCCTGACTCTATCCTACCCAGCAGACAGTGCTTCAGTTCTTTGACACTTAAGAACCCTAATAGATAACTATGCCTAAAAGATAATGAAGACATGCTGTTGTCATTGAGGCATGTTAGGTTTTTCCCCCTCCATGTGTTCATAATGCTTCCAGATGACAGAAAACATTTTTAGATATTTTCACAGTTGCCTGAAGAAAAAACTTATTTTAATGTGCCAAGTTTACCTCTTCTCTAATGGCTGAGAGGTGGGTGTAGAGGGCAGGTAGCCATGTCTAAATGATTGTGTCTTATTCAGAGCATATTCTTGCTTTCCTTTTTTTTCCTCCCTTCCACTCTTTTCTTGCAGGTACCAGTGGCTTGGACTTTTTTGATTGTATGGTGGCTTTTTAACACCTAAGTAGAGATTTAAAATGAGTCAATCTGCAATGACACATTTAGCTTTCAGATGTTATATTGGCCAATATGTTCACAGTTGAGTTGACTTTATAAAATGTACTTCATTACTGGTAGAAGTGGTTTCTGTCTTATGAGGAGCTGTGGTAAAATCCAGTTAATTTATCATAGCATATTCTCTGTAGACATCTAAAAGGATGGAATATCCTGGAGGTTATTTGCTGTTTTGAAAGTGATTCTTAGTATTTGTTGCAGAAGAATACAGAATGAAAACATCACAGCTTTATCCGTCACATCCCTAATCTCACATAACTGAACTGAGAAGGAATTGTGGTCAGCTCATAATTTTTTTTTTTTAAAAAAAAAAAAAGGGAGGGGGAGCAATCCCACTATCTAAATGGTTTCCAATGCAGCTATTTGTAAGTGGGCTGATACATCAGAATGGTCATTTCTGATGCTGTTAGGGAAGATCTGTCACTATCAGACTCGAGTGACAATTGCTGTGAAACACTAAAAGCCTAAAATAGCAATATTATGTTCAGTAGAAACTGTAGCTTTTTTCCAGATGTGTGTACAAGGAAGTCAGAAAGGTAATAACACAGGCAGCTGAGTCCATAGCAGATGTTCAAGGTCTCAGCATTAAGTAGTTACCAAGATAATTACCCCCACCAAAAATCTTTGTGCTTTAACTTCCCATTTGCAAGCTATGAGAAAAGTAAGTTGTAATTTTGTATTAATTCTGTCTGTCAACTCCTTGGAGCACTGATTTATCTGTTTGTTCTACAGCATAAAGCCCAGTAGCTCTCTTGGTGCTATTAGTGGTGTTCTGCTGCCAGGAATGCTGATGTATTCAGGTATTACAGGATGGCATCAGCTCAGATGTCATTTACGTACTCATTTGAGAAACTCGTCTTATTTTCCTCTTGCACAGAGGGTGACTCAGTCCAAAGCCCACTCAATCAGAGGATTGACTCTAATTGTAGCTGTTAAAATCAAATGCCTTTTTCCCCCTAAAGGCCAAATCCGTATCAGACCTGAACTTGAAGTGTTTTTAGAATCATATGCTTATTCCTTAAGTATTTTTATTAAAGGGAGGTCATGATATCTGTTGTGGTAAAGTTTTTCTTAGCTTCTGTGAAAATTTTCTTTAGGCTGAAGCTGTATC
The DNA here is from genome assembly GCA_032353885.1 of Nothura maculosa. NCBI lineage: Eukaryota > Metazoa > Chordata > Aves > Tinamiformes > Tinamidae > Nothura > Nothura maculosa. The sequence continues at coordinate 412,559 of JAUBOD010000677.1, read as the reverse complement.
TCAGAAGCTGAGGTGGGCAATAAGTATGTAGTTTACTCTGCTGAAAACATTCATTAATACTTAGATTTGACTTATATTTGTTTAATTTCAATTTGATATCTAATAGCTGTAATAACAAGGCATTAAATCACAATTATAGAGGCACTGCATGCAATAGGTTTGGGTAGAGGGAGGGAAAGGACAAAACCAGGGATCTGTAAATCACTTGCTTAACAAAATAAATGATTTCTTCCCAAGAGACCCTCAAGTTTAGTGTTTGGATCATTTGCTGATGGGAGAGCTGTGCTTTGGCAGGAAACAGCCATGCTGAGACAGAGCCTTCCTCCATGAATGTGAGAGCCTGCACTTCTGGGGGAGCAGCAAATAAACATTTCTGTGTGGCTCTTGGCTTGTTGTGAAGGTTTAGCGCTCTCATATTTGGTTCTCAGGTTGTAAGGATGCATGAGAAAACTTGCCATGTTTGATCAGGTCCCCAGGAAAAAGTAGGAAGGGAGCAGATGCTCTGGAAAGCAGGTTTGCACAGTTGCGATCCACCTGTGCCCTGGGGCTGGCTCCAGTTGGCAGGCCTGAGAAGAAAGTCCCCAGACAAAAAATGTAAAAATGGTCATTGGGGATATTAAGCATGTTTCTACAACAGAAAAAGTCAATTTTGTATTTCTCTAAGGTACAAAGAGAAGGGAACATGCTATGTTCCTAACTTGTGAAAGTCCAGGAGCAGTAGTGAGCTACAGAAGACCTTGTTAAGAGCTGGATAAAGGTAGTGCAGTCTCTACCTTTGTGTGTGTCTGGCAACCAGCTGCTACTTGATTCTGTTTCAGCGTTAATGTGCAGATTTGTCTCAGACACAGGGAAAGCAACCAGATGATAGAAACCAAGCTTAATACAGAGGAGGTGGAATATATCAACAAAATATTTTGGCAATCCCTCCTGGTAGCTTAGATATGTTGAAAGGCCATAGAGGCAGAAACCTGTGTAGCTCCTAATGCGAAAGAGGTCCTCAGGTAAAAAGAAGTCTAGACTTTCAGGATAATACTGAAAATAGGAGAATGTCACCATGTTGAGCTTCTCTTGCCAGAGCTTGGAGCAGTGAATTCAATAGCAGCAGTGGTATAATGGCCTTGCTGGAAGGTGAACGATTTTAATAATTTTGGTACCTGGCTCAAGGCCTTGGGATCACTGCTGCCTAGACTGAGAAGTGCAGTCAAATCATCATGGATGTTTTCCTGCTTCATCTTCACATGCTTAGATGTTAGAACATGCTCGGCTTGTGGATTCCAGAGATGAGAAGATGCAGGAAATACAGGAAATCAATATTGCTTACAGATGGATAATGTTTGTTTTTTTTCCAGTGAGGGAGAATAATAAAAAAGCTTCTTAGGAAGCTAGTCAAGACTAGCAAGTCAAGACAAATGAAGATGTGATTCCTTGTTGGTTTTTCACAAGGTTTTTCTGCCTTCATAAAGGTAGCTTAGTCTGTGTATCAGTTCTCACCTGCAAAATGGGGACCACAGCACTTTCCTGCTGCCTGGTTATTGAATAAATCCTCAACAGTGTGAGGCAACTGAGTATTGTGGTGATGAAAGCCATGCACATCCTCTTGATGGAGTGACAGTTATTGGCACCTCCTCAAGACAGGGCCAACACTTATGTAAGGGGGTGGCAGGTTCCTGCTAGAATGGACTGCTGGCTCTAGTGAACTTGTTCTGGCTTTGGTTATTGTGCTGCTGCAGTCTTGTGGCACTTGAAGAA